>JASDQU010025177.1:0-11089 GCA_032191745.1 Picea mariana
TTTGAACCCATGAATACACTTTGTTTGCAATTTTTTCAACACATAATAACTCAGGTATTTTCTTAGAAGCATCTGCTGTAGCTAAAGACTCACGATGAGCTACACAATGAACTGTAATAAGGTTTGGAGTGTTTTTTTTCAAAAATGAAACAAAGCCATTTTCATGTCCAATCATCGCTGAAGCTCCATCTATAGAAACAACTATCAAATTTTTATACTGAAGCCCTCTAACATTTATTAATTCACTAACACTGTCATATATTGTTTTTCCTTTTCCATCTATTACATTCTTGAGTTTCATAAACTATGAAATAGGTGGCCCAAGACCCTTTGAATCTAAATAAGTTGCATAAACAACGAGGTGTTGCTCTAAGCTGCGATCAGTGCTTTCATCAACCATTAATGAAAAGAAAGGACTCTCCAACATATTTTTTGTCTGAATCTGCTCAAGATGTCTTGATATGCAATATATAAAATCATTTTCAGATTTACGATTCGTGTATGAAGAGTAATCTTGAGACTTGGGCATATATGGTGTTTTTGCATCCATGAGAAATTTGCAAAGTTTTTCATACTTTGATAAAGATAAATGGTAACGGGATGCAGATAAAGATGAAAACAGGGGATGCATGCAGATAAAGATGAAAACAGGGGAAGGGGATGCAGATACAGATCTCGACTTTATTCAAAACACGCTTGGCCCAAACTGTCACCTATCAAATATGATTCGCATGAAATAGCGGGAGTCCCATTGAAGGATGATTCGTATCTTTTGGAATTTTTGTATGAAAATATCATCGGCTCTTCAGATTTTAAACAAGCGGAGGAAAAACAAGCGACGCCGCGACATCACTCTCCCACAAGCGGAACGGCTCAAAGGTAAAGGGGTGAAATTCGCTCGAAACGAAGGGTTGCTCAAAAAAATTCGTTTCGATCCTAGAAACCTCACGCTTTACTTGAAATGGACAGCGGAACAGACGTTGTCTTGAGAAATTTGGTGTTATTTGAAGCTTCTAAACATGGAAAGGAATCACAACCCCTCATGTCATATGTGAACTTGATGGATCGCTTGATCGATACAGCTAAGGACGTTCAAGTGCTGGGAGATGGCGGTATAATACACGCTAAGTTGCCAAAGTCTGGAATGGAATGTGCAAGCTAATCGACAAAAAGATCAAATACGAGCCAATCAACAACGCAATTGATGACGTGATAAGTTTCTACACAAACAAAAAACATAGAATCTTATTGGCTTTAACTGCATTGCGAAGTATAGCATGGATATCATGCATCTTATTGGCTTTAACTGTATTGTAGACTCTTCTCGCCTGGGAGAAAGTCTGCCTTCAACTAAAAAGTATGAACAAAACATAATCTTGTAATACTGGGAATGGATGCAAACTCTATCTGGCTATAGTGAAGTACCATGGAAATTATCATGTCCTCCTGTAATCATTCCAACAAAGTGCTGCCAGGATTTATTGTTTTAGTTTACATAAGCCCATTTTCCATATGAATAGCTGCCTTTTCTTTAATATTATAGAATGGATTTCTTCATTTCGTTGTTAGGCCTAGGTTTCTAGCTGGTTGTCATGCCTATATATATATCATGACATGTTTTTTTATTAATCTCATTGTTTCTATATTTTATGTTGATGAATGTATGAATTTAAAAGTGTTTTGATTTTCACTACTTTTTGTTATAAGAAATAAATCTAATCTAAATGGAAATAAATCTATTCTCAAAAGATAACTCTTAGAAATGGTAAATAGAAACAACTATGTATCTCTTTTCTTCTAAGAACTAATTCCACATAAAAATATCGTTACAAGGATATTCTTAGGAAACATAGATTTACACGGTTTTATAAAGGGAAAAACCTGCATGAACATCATGAACATGAATAGAATAATCCATGAGTTGAAATCAATGCACACTTTGGGATTATGGATGGCTTTGGGATAAATAAGACATGATCAGAAAATGAAATGTCAAACTTAAAATCTCCCATATCCTTCAATTTAAGATCTCTTAGTATGATAAGTTGAATATTGTTTTTCAATAGTTGGAAGGAGAAACTCGTACATAAAAAGATATAAGGATCACTTAACTCATCAATGTAGAATTTGATGAGTTTATAGATTCAATAACTTACATTTAACTAATAGAAACTATAATTACCTTTACAATATTCAATAAATTCACTTATTATAGGAGATGTTTGTTGAAGACTATACAAAGATATTTTAGGTTCTAGCAACTATTTCACAAAATTTGGATAGATTTATAAAATTTTAATGAAATGAAATAAATTTGTTCTCAATTTGGTTGAGTATTCAAATAGATTTGGAGTGTATTATTCAACTAATCATTGTAATAATTTAATTAATTTGATTAATCACTTTTTAAAGTGTTAAGGAAGTCTATGTAAGTAAAAATAATTCATTTTTTCTAAAGTGATTATAAATACTTACATTACTCATTAACAAATATCTTATGGTGGAAAAGATTGCTAGGTGCCAAATGCATATGCAATTAATGGTTCTCAAGGACCTAAATTTGATGAAAGAGTGAAGGTCCATCCTAGTTAAGACTCCAAAAACCAATAATAAGAATCATGTAGGATAACATAATCACAATAGAAATAAGAGGGTTGATACCTCACATTACTCCATCCAAAATGAGCATGGTTCATTATAATGACAATCACAACATGCTACAAGGGTTTCTTAATACAAAATCAACACATAAAATATAAGTGCACAATAAAGCCTCACATCAAATGAAAATATACCTCAAATTCTCCATTAAGCTTGCCAAAATGTTGTTCAATGTATCCTAAGAGGAGAGATCCTAAATCCCCAAATTCTCCACCCTTTACAATGGAGAGAGAGAGAGCTCTTCTTTATAGAGTGAGTCTCTTCTCTTATACAATAAAATATTATTAACTTCTAACTAACTCCATGACAAGTCAAAAAATTATTATAATAATTGATTAGTTAGATCTCCCCTCAATCCATGGTTGACCATGTTATAACATGTGGACATTAGCCTCTCCAAAGAAATTCACCCTCATCCAAAACTAGTAGTAGTATGCACCAAATAATGCTCATCAAAGGGATGCACCACCAAAAATATGCATCAAGCCAATTCAAATGTCAAGTGTCCACATGGAATGTTCCCTCCAAAATTGTGCATGCATGCAACCACTCCACATATTTGAATTCCAAGGTAGCCAACTCCATGGATGAATGTGAAAGATGCAAAGAGGATGGAGATTCCACAACAAAGTATGAGATTAACTCCCCAAAATATAAAGTATATCATCTCTCCACAAGTGTCCCTTCCCTTTCTTCCCTAGCCTTGCCTTGCCTTTCCTTTTCTTTCCTTACTTACCTAGTCTTGCCTTACCTTTCCTTCACTCGCCATTCCTTTCCTTGCCTTACCTTACCTAAACCTAGACCTATACCTCGACCTTTCCTAGCCATACCTTGCCTTGTCTTACCTTTCCTTGCCTTGCCATGTCTAGGTTTTCCTTGCCTTCCATTGCCCTGCCTTGCGTTGTCCTTCCATTGTCTAGCCTTCCCTTGCCTTCCCTTGCCCTGCCTTGTCTAGACATTTAGATTGTTTGAGGAAAATTTGGTGCTGAGAGAGTAGATGTAGAACTCGATCCACATGAGAAAGATGGGTTGTCTAGGTTTTATGATAGATGAGAATATCATCAAAGAAAACTAAGACAAAATGATAGACAAAAAGACGAAAGACATGATTCATGAGGCTTTGGAAAGTGGAGGGAGCATTACACAAGCCAAAGCGCATGAACAAAAACTCACAATGGCCCTCATGAGTTCGAAATGCAGTATTAGGAATGTCTGTCTCTTTCATACATATTTGGTGGTAGCTAGAATGAATATCAAGTTTAGTAAATAACTAGGAACCACTCAATTCATCCAAGAGATCATTAATCACAGGAATGGGAAATTTTTCTTTGATGGTGAGTTTTTTGAGGGCGTGAAAGTCAAGAAACATGTGCCAAAATCCTTCTTTCTTAAGTACCATGACCGCAAAAGAAGAATAGGGGCTCGTAGTAGGATGGATAACACTCGCAGTGAGCAATTTTTGAACAATTTTCTCTATTTAATTGTTATGGGCAAAGGGATGATGATAGGAACGAACATTGGGAGGAATATTGTCAGGGACAAGGGGAATGGAATGGTGTTGAACACCGTGGGAAGGGGGGAGTCCCTATGGAGAGGAAAAAATGTCTTGATGTTTGGAGAAGATGGATTGGAGGTCCGGCGGCACAAAGGGTGTCTTAGTGGCGTGAATTGAATGGAGTTGTGAAATAATGTCGGAATAACCTTTTTTGAGGAGATTTTCCATGCAATGGGAACTGATGACATCAGGGGAACTTGTTGTGATGCCTTGTAACTTATACTATTGGCTCTCCTGGTTGAATTGCATGGTTAATTCCTTAAAATCCATGAGAATCGAACTCAGAGTCCTGAGCCATTCGACACCCAACACAATGTCACAACCACCCATGTCGATAGAAAGCATATGAGATTTCATGTGGTACTGACCAATTTGGAGACACACATTTTCACAACGCCCCCCACATTTCATGGACCCGCCATTGGAAATCATGATTTGAAAATTATTGACTACACGAATATATAAATTAGTTTCCTGGGAAATATGACGATGAATAAAATTATGGGTGCTTCCACTGTCAACAAAGATTATGACCTTACGATGCTTAATGTAACCATTTAGATTGAGGGTTTGGTGAGCAAAGAATCCAGTGAGATCATTTAGGGAAATGGTCGGTTCAACTTCGTAAGGGTCGGAAGGTGGAGTGATGTCAGTGGGTTCATGTGACTCGGTCATAGGGGGAGCCTCGACATTGTCTTCAGAAACATCCTCAGAGATGGCTATAAAAATATTTTGTTCCTTACACTTGTGCCCAAGAAAATATTTTTCATCGCAATTATAACAAAGGCCCTTGAGTTTGCGTTCAACCATTTCTACCCTAGTCAATTTATGGATCTTTAGTGGAGTGGAAGGAGGAGTGGGATTGACTAGTTTAGGGAGAGGAATAAAGGAGGGTTTTCTCGTTTCAGAAGAGACAAATTTTTTTGTTTACTTATCTATTTTAGTATCTTCCACCCAAATCTGAGGCCGAGCCATGGGGACATGGGCACATATCTCATCCTTGAGGCCACTGATAAAACATCTCGAAAAAATCATCAGACATTCCCTCTGTGCAGAAAGCTAATCACTCAAAAGAAGCTATGAAGTATTCCACTGTGCCAGATTGTTTCAAATTTGTCAAACGACCTAAATGGTGGGTGTCAATGTCAAAGCATTCATAACGTTCTGCAACAAATTGTGTTCAATCCACATACCCTTGGCGGGTATTTTTTCGCCATTTCCACCATTGCGAATGTTCCGGATCTAGATGGAGAACACCATACCTTAGTTTGGCCAGCTCATCAGTAATGTCGTACAAAGAGAAATAGTGTTCCATTTGAGTGACCCAACCTGTGGGATCCGAGCCATAAAATTTGTTCACCTCCAAGCGAGGGGGACACAAGTCCTGCTGAAATTTGTGGGGAGTAAAAGAGGTGGATCGAAAGTATTCAAAAGTCCCATCAGGGTTATAATGTGTGGAAGAAGAGAAATGATATGGGGTGGGATTAGACAAGGTGGTCAAATTGTTCACTGTGTACTGGCATTGCTGACAGGTGGCGGTCAATTGAGTGATGGTTGTGGGAAGTGATTCAAGCGAAGAAAACCGAGAGTTGATGTTACCAATACTGGACATGATGGAAGAGATATGACTGCAGGTTTGGTCATGATCTTTGGCCAAGGTGGTGAGATGTTGTTCCCAATATTGGCTGTGAGTGTGGGCCAAGGAGATGGGATAGGGGAAAAGCTAGAGTTTTATTTATTTTTATTTTTATGTTGAGAATTTTTTTTATAAAAATTTTATCTCTTGAATTTTAGCCAATTTTAAAATAATTCAAATTATAAAATTTTAGCAAAAATACTAATAGAAAAAGTAAACCAAAAATAGGACAATTTGAATACTCCAATACCCCAATACAATACTGGATCTAACCAGAAAATATTACCTCTAACACATACAACAAATAAAAACTTAGTTTACATAACCATTCACATATTTTCACAAGGTCAAACACATCTAGTAACTTAAACTTCTAAATCACAATTAAACTCAAATGTCCCTTACACAACTTTTTATAAATTTCCATCTAAAAATAATACTTCAATTTTTTTTTATCAAATCTCCATCCAAATATAATATTTTAATATCTCTTAAACATATATCAATATGGACGAAGCCAATTACTTACTAACACTATTTAAAAAAAAAAAAAAATTCTCAGTCATCTACAGTCGAACCCACTGGCATAATGTCTAATCAATAATAAATAAAAAAAACAAACCAAGTACTTTTTTTCATATTTTTCTCACCATGTCTCTGTGTTTACCCACACATTTACTAAACATAAGCCCTAGGCTCCCGAGTCCCGCGGTATTAATCTCCTTAGCATTTCATTCGTGTTGCCATTCTACACAGCCTAGCTTCCAAATCGATGAAAAATGGAAGGACAAATTCTAGAATCAATAAGCATGTCTTGGAATTGAAATGAACTGAGAGGAGTTGTTTTATGTTATTAACAATTTTTGAAATCTTCAAGCCTATAAAATTTCCATTTACTCGGAGGAAATTTCCTAGTCGTGCCCTATGTTGTGCTATTTAGATATGTATATTTCTGGTCATATCAGTTTTGGAATTCGTCGGTGATAAGGAGGCTTAATCCAAAAAAAAATATGACCTTGCTGCATCATTGGCGACTCTGGGATTGATATTCTCACTCAGATGCCACATGTAACAGGAAAGGTAGAAGATGAGGTTGGAATAGGTGCCCAAAGCATCTCCATCTCTATTCACAAATTGTCCTCTAGCCTGAAGGAGTCAATTAAGAATATTTCGGTAAATGGACATGTTATAATTAAATGGTCTATGCCTTTATCTATTTGTTGACATAGACCACATCAACTTGGTTCATTGATTTTTTATTTTTTTTTCCTCTGAAGCTTCTGAAGCACCTCCAATGTAGGAGACTTATTGTTTAATATCAACCATATGAATATTTTATTTTTGGAAGGACATCTTAATTTTCAGATGATTTTCTGGAACTAAACCTGTTATCCTTCCAATCCTTCCTCAACAAGTGTTATATATCCTATCTTAGGCACATAAGTTTCAATGGGATTGAGGGACCATCACCATTGATATTCTTCTCTTATTTTAATATTATTGTCTTTAAAAAAAATGTATAACCTTTCCAAGCTTCTGCAAAATCTTCTCTCAAATCCATTTGTCATTTGTAGACCTCTCTCAGTTCACAATCTATCTAAGAGTATAGAATCCTTTAATTCTAAGTTTTTTGAGACAATCTATGCAATCCCTTGCTACCTATCCATGGGCCAAGACCAATTTAAACTTTATCCCCTTTGCCCACTTTCCAAATCAGCCAATTGCCTATCAAATAAAAGGTTGAATTCATGACTTTCCAAATGATTGAAGGTGAGTGCATGAAGTTGGTGGAAGAAAAAGCGCACCGGCAAGAATGTGTGCCCTGGTGTTAGAGGTTTGGAAAAACCCGAACCTCCATTTAGCGTGCCACATAGGCACATTGACAAGAATGTGTGTGTGTTCCTAAGAACCCCTGCATGTTCTTGTTGTGCCCTTTTTTAAGGGACTACGGGCCCTATTTGTGCCCATTTGCACAGAACACACCTCATGTTTTCCTTCACTGAGATAGAGAGATATTGTCACCTTGTCCAACTCAAGCTACACATGCTTGAATTTTCCTCCCACTCTAGTTATTTTTTACTTTTATTCAATTAATTTAATATCTTCTAAAAGAATCTAAAGTATAGAAACTTCTAATCTTCTAGACAAATCTTATTTAGAAAATTCATAGAGAGTCACCTCTTCCATTGCCTAACATTTCCCCTCTAAAAAAAACTATACAGAATTTACAAGAAAAAGAAAAGTGGAGGGGGAATTTTGCATCTATTCCTCCCTTAATATCACCCTCCAACATGCCCAACATACTTGGTAGCTTCAAAAACTCTTGGTGGGAACTTTTATGCCCCACTTGAATTGAGTTATGTCTTATAGACCCATTTGGAATTTATAACATTTATTCAGTTAGGACACGACACAATTTCCATGTTTGGTTCTTCATCATTGCATCATATTCTACATTCATGGGTTGTTTCTAATTTTTCTTTCCTCTAATTTTCTCAAATGAAATTTTTGTTTGTAATATCTTTTTCATAAGTGTGCTTCCATATATTCTATTTTATTGTTCATAAATTTCACTAATACTCTTCATTTTTTGTCTAGAAGGAGAACATCATTGTGTTGTATGCCTCRCTCAACTCTTCTCTTTAAACAACACCATAATGTTCCTTCATTTCTTTAACCATGCGTAGGAACTTTGCAAACGCTAGAAACACTTCTCTAGGGTCCACGGATAATTTTAAGGATGGTAATTTATCTCAAAATGTAGAAACCTTGGCGAATCTTAATAGTCCTTAATATTCAAACTGTAAAATGTTTGGTGATATTTTTGTAAAAATATTCAAATTTCTAAGGATTTTATATAGTTTCAATAAAATTTGGGCTATTTTAAGGTAAAATAATTTTATTCTATAGAATTTGGGCAAATGATTTTTAGAAATAATCGAAATTGGCGAATCTTTTTTGGGGAAAACTCATGGAAAATTAGCCCATGGGTGAAATTTAGCTCCTAAAATTTTCCTTGCTAGGATCTTCATTGTTTAATGGAAATAATTGTATCGTTTCATCATCATTATTGATGGTATCCACATTATAGTGTTCACAATAGAAAATATAAATCTATTATGAATATAAAATAATGCATGCATGTGCACGTGATTATTTTATTGTTTTTTTTAATTTCTTAAAATATATATTTGCATGTTTGTTATAACTTTCTATTTTAATTAAATAAACTGATCTAATTTATATGTCATGCCTTATTAAATTGTAGCAAATATTATTAAGACAGAATCCAAAGACAATGAAAACTGCACACAAGCACACTGAGACACCGAAAACCCCAAACCACCACAACCACCAAACATAAACACACAGATTGATGAGGGGTTGAACACTTTGAGATCACTTGTCCATTAATTAAGGGGCACAAGAGAACATAGACAAGAGTCCTTGGCCACTTCGTTGGATTCCATTGTATCTTCCATTGCAAGCGCCCAAGGAAAATTAATTTCTATTTCTGAATATAGGGCTAGGATGTTCGAGTTTTATAGGACTGAACTCAACAGAAACCAAGTTAGAGACTTGTATATTTCAAAAAAATATATGCTGTCTCTTTTTATTGATCCTCGAAGTAGAGAACAACCACATGTCACCAAGAAACACATTTGTATGGACTGGTGCATCTATCCGCAATTTAATGCTAACTGGATGGATAGGTGGTTCATGGAATTTGATAAAACTCCTTGCAATAACAGGGAGGTGCCCTTATATTTCTTGAGGAAATTATGGGAAGAATTTATTTTGGGTCACCATGTGAACTACTTCAACATTGGTGATTTCCATGGGGTGGGTCGAGGGTCTGCACAGGAGAGAGAGAATGCTAATTGTGATCCCATGCGAGGCCCTCGTCCCACTAGGAGAAATCATAACCCCCCTTCTCAACATCCTCCCATTGTAGAGGACTTGCATCATGCACAGGTAGATTTATTAGACTTGACTCAGATTCTATTGCAGCATGATAGTTGTGTTGCACTATCTCAGTAGGAGGTGCCTACTGGTGACATTGGCAGAAGGGTCAGACCTTCAACCCCTAGAGAAGAGTGTAGAAAGGAGAGGAAAAATGGACAGAAAAGTCATTCATGTGAGCCTCACAAATGCTCGAGTTGCAGGCAGACATGCTATGGGCCTATGGCTTCCAGTGGACTTGAGAGCTTCATGGAGGACATTAGTATCTTAGCCATCTCTATGTTCTTCATCGTTATATATTTATATAATATTATATGTATTTATTTCAATTTTTATTGTATGATATTTTGTAGTTTCTACGCCCCTATAACAAAACTTCTACGTTGATAGATGCATTAGTGTTTGTCTCCAACATTGATGCAACAGTAGAGGAAATCTCCTCATTTGATGTACTACATACACATATATGTGTCACATTTGATAAATTCACCATAATGATTTCTCTATTTAATGTCATCCTCAAATTTATAATGTTCTTGTGTTTCTATAGGTTGTGGTACCAAGCGGTACTAAGCAATGTCCACTTGGGATGGACAAGTCACCTGCCTCATAGGTATCATGTGTTGAGTTAAATCTCGTTTAAATATCGAATTTTTTGTATTTATGTTGTTGAATTTACTATTTGGTACTAATAACAATATTATTAATATGTATCCAGGTTGTTGATCATTTCTCTAGTTATCATACTAGTCCAATCCTTGGGCACCCTTCCATGAATTTTTGGTTACCTATTTCTAGGCCAAGGGTTATGCCATCACTTTTACATCCCGTGGGGTTTCAACGCCACTCACCCCTACCATCTTTCATATTCCATGCATCCTTAGTGGCTGCACCCGCATGCCACCCATTCTCACCACCTCTTCCATCGCATCCACCCACAGTGGATGCACCTACACGCCACCCACCCCCACCACCATTTCCATCTGTGCCATCCATCGAGGTTTCCATAGTAAATGTTTCTTTGGAGCAGGTTGTACAATCGAGCGTTCATCCTGCCAACAACTCTCCATCGTTTCCCGAGATATTCACAGTGAGATAATATGTTGATGATCAATTTTCATGTATCATGAATGGAATTGATTTTATGCATATTTGTTTAAATTTCATGATTTGATCCTTGCAACGGATGCAGGGTGGCATCACTCAGAGATTAGGGTCACGGAGGAGGGTAACACCCTCGTTATTGTCAGTGCCATCTGTGTTGAGTTGTCTTA
>JASDQU010025177.1:21204-32272 GCA_032191745.1 Picea mariana
TATTTCTTGTTTTTTTTATATATATTGTCAAAAGTTGGGGGGCCATCTTATTAAATAAATAACCCTTTCTTTTTTGGCATGGATATGCATTTTTTTGTTTTTTGTTCTCATTTAATGGGTACCTTTTTCCTAGGCACATTTAAATAAAATAAAATAATATTTTGTAGGTAGGATTCAAATGGATGGCAATTGTACTTTTTCTTTCACAATTATTTGAGTGTTAAAGTTAAAATCAAAAAATATAATATTTTGTACAATTCAAAGTTGATGGCATTTGTATTTTTTTTTCACAATTTTTTAAGGGTTAAACTTAAATATAAGTTTTGTTTTTATATTACAAATTTTGAGTGTTAACCTTAAATATAAGTTTGAGCGTTTTACAATGTATAATCTAAATGTTTTATGAAATTGAGTTTTTTTAAGATCATTCAAAATAATGTGAAGGGACATTGGTTATTATACCTGCCTGGTATATAGTATTGGATATGCTATTGATCATGTATTAGCTGGGGTTTGACTAAAATAGTTTTGATCATTTTTAAAGGTATAACATTACAGTTTGATTTTTTTAATTATTTTAAAACATGCTTCTAAATTGTGATTAGTTGTTCAAATGCATCTCTTATTTCCGCGGCTGTGGAAGGATCTTCAACGGCTGTAGAAGGATCTTCAACGTCCTTTAATGAGATGAGGCTCAACATCTTTAATGAGATGACGCTTGCCTGCCATATTCAACAAATGAATTCGTTATCCATCTCGACACATGCGGTGGATTCAATACAACTATTGTTTTAGTTTATTATACCTACATAGCGGCAGGTATATGCTGCCATGTAGCCTTGTTATTATATCTATCCAATTCTAAAAAAAAAAAATCATTATTATTATTTCTATTTTGTTTTTAAATTAATATATAAATAATATATTATTATAAGTTTAAAATATTTTATAATTACTTTATCTTTTCTTTAAATTAAATACAATTACTACTTTAAAATATTTTTAAAAACAAATATAAAATGTATTATTCATCTTAAGAAATGATAAACAAACATGATACAACCCAAGTTTGATCATTCTAATTTAGTAATCAAAATCACCAATTTCCAAGACTTAAATGTCATCTATTTTGTCTTTAATGCAAGTGGATTGATGAGTACAATGCAAAGTCTAACAAAAAAAATATCACCTCAAACACATACAACCAATAAACACTTACTTCACTTAAATATCCACATATTTTCACATCTAGTACCTTAAACTAATAAATCAAGGTCAACTCAAATGTCCTTTACACAATTTATATCAAATTTTTATTTTAAATTAATTTATCAAATTTTTATAAAAAATAATATTTTAATATCTCTTAAATCTGTGAGTGGAAGAAATCTTTGTCCCAAAAACAATAAAGTTGAGTGGTTTTGTATACTTCCACCTTCCAACTATATACAAAGATATAGTGATAAAAGTTAAAAAGTACTTTGATTCACTAGTTCGAGCTATAGGTCGATGGGTGGGGAGTAAAGGGTTCTAGGATGTTTGGGATTCTAAGGGTATTATAGAAGAGTCCAAGATGTCATATGGAGAATTACGTGTAGGGAAATTAATTGTAAATTTGCAATATTTACACTTACATGAAGAGTTTGAAGTTGAATCTAAAGAACAGTGTATAGAAGCATCTAAAGGATATTTTTAAAAAAGTATAAGAATAAAGAAGAATCTACAACGTTGCATTAACTACATGTTGAAGAATCAATAACTAAGGTTATTGTATTTTGTCATCTTAAAAAATGATAATTATCAGGGCAAAGTTGTGAGCATCAATAAACTCACTATGGACCAACATGAAACTAGAAAGGCAGTCAATATAAAGGTACATGGAGGACAAAAATAAATCCATGGAGATATCAAAGTAGCAGAACAACAACAAGGAACCAAAGGAGTAACTAGAATTATGATCAAGGTGGTAAGGCCACAAATGGATTCTATGTCCACATTTCACTAGGATGGATGGATGCTTGTGCTTGGTACCATTGGACTACATTGCTTAGAAAATCATATTGTATGGTTTCCACTCATGTTTCAAGGTTGAAACACGCAAATGGGGATGGGATGTAATGTACCTAGGCAGTATAATATGGGGTACCTAAGGAGGTATCCAAGAGGGATTATGAATTTAATGTGACAATAATCATGGAATATGCCCACTTGGTAGTTGGAGGGTTATAAATAGACCCACTAAGTAGTTAGAATAAATAATATAATAATGGGGGGTAGTTGGCATAGACTCCAAGAAATACTCATTATTGTAACTCTACATTTTTAATTACCCATTTAGTCTTTGAAAGCCTTAACTTAATCTTGATTTTCAAAATTTCAAATTTTGAATGGGTTTCAGCCAAAAATTCAATGGAGCACAACCTGATCTAAAGCCCTTAGGAACTTGGAGCATAACCAAAGGCTTAAAAACATAAGCATGGGCCAAAAAGTGATGAATCAATAATCTAATTGGCACCTAGATCTAACAACAGGGATAAAGAGATGATCGATAATCGAGGTTTATATCAAGAGTTTGAGGTGTAGGAAGATTAACTGAACAAAACTGCCTGATACCACCTTACCACTTAATGTCTGTGTGTTTGTTTTTGGTTGGTTTTGGGACTTAACTTTCGTTTCAAAAACCATTTAAAAAAGGTTCCAATACCACTTTCGACATCATGTCACATCGAAATATGTTAGCTTGTCATTTGGGTAGTTGGAAACATTAAATATGTTGGTGCACATCAGTGTTTGAGCCTATAGGAAGGTGGTAGGTGTATTTTTGAAGTGGTGTTTTATTAGTAATATGAATAAAGCACAAATTCACCAACCTTCATACTACTATATGAGAATCGTGATACTAAGAACAATGTAATTTTAAAACACTGGAAGCTAGATTTCAAAGTGGATTTTTGCAACAAAAGGTTTATTTCACGTCAAGGTCATACATGTATTTACAATGAAGACTCTTTTCTAAGTGAATACTTCAGGAAATCATATTAGAAAGGTGTTTTTGTTGAGTTGTATGGTGGTGATTAGCTACATACCACAATGGCACCTAGGAAAATGACAAAGGATTCCCAACAGTCTATTTCAAACAATTCTAATTTAAAGCACCTTCTTGATAAAGACCAAGGTCTTGTTAAACAATTTTATCAAACAAAACCTTCGAGGAACTTTAAAACCTAGCTCTATCACGATTCAAGCATAATTCAGAAGAGTTTCTTGTTTGGGCATGTGGTCTTGCACATGCCATAGTCCCTACAATCTTTCATTTTCCAGAATCCATTTATATGTGCTCCAATTTATGACCATGTTCATAGAGTTGTGAAAAATAAGAGTAACATGCATGTTATCTTTCCTGTCATAGAAATTTCCATAACAGAATTGTTATCATTACCTAATATCCAAGAGAGGATATATGAGGATGAGCCAAGAACTCATTTTAATTCATTATCAACAGATCAAAAGCTCAACTATTTGTCAAAATTGTTTCCAGTGGATGCAAGCATGCCTAAATTAAACTTCCTTTAGGTTCCTCTTTATTTAAAGAGCTAGTTAGAGAAATGATATCTACGATATGCATGATATTTGGATATGAGAATGACACCTCGGTTGATGATATTATTCTAGGTTTTATCCATAGACTAGATCAATAAACCAAGTTCAATTATGATGATTTATTTTTTGATATAATTCATGAGTAATTGGTTCATTTTGAAAAGTTGAAGTGCTTCAAACATCAATCACATTTGGTCTATATTCCCATATATCATCAATCAACATATTTTCATCATTTGATGTTAAGGAAGGTAGATCAGGAAGGAAGGTCACTTCTAGATTTTGAATGGACCTAGGTTGTAAGATAATATGGCCAACATAATGGTTTTAAGATATTTATTGATGATTTTTTGGTTGTATCTTATACCTTGTTTTTCAATTAGCCTCTTCCCAAGTTATTCCCTAAATGCAAGTTTTTATTATACATTAATCCACGTTTGAAATATGGAGATTGGTACATTTCTAAGGATTGCAAAGGAGGGGAAACTGACAAACAAAGAGTCCTAGGAAGAAGTGTGATATATTTTTCAAGAGAAACATAAAACATCATCAAAGGAAGTAAGTCTCATGCATGTTACAATGGTAACTCCTCCAAAGGAATATTTACAAAGAACAATGTTTGATGATCCTATGGAGGAAGATACACCAGAACAACCTCCAACAAAAAAGAAAAGAATTGATCATGAAGCTAAAGAAGAAGCAAGTAGATTGAAATAGATTATAAGATGTTTTCAAGTAGATTATAGATTATAGAAAGAGACTAATGTTTTTTCAAAAATGGCTCTTAACAAAAAGTTGGCCAAGCAAACCAAAGAGAACTTGTATTCAGAGATTATCCATGAAGGTTATGCTCCCTCAAGTATATTGTATTCTATTGATTATGAAAAAGGCACCTTTCAAACGGATATTATGAAACCAAAGGTTAATAAGAAAGAAAAGGATCTCAAATCTCATGAATATGAAACCATTAATTTTACTGTGGATTTTGATAAATTTCCACCCGAGGATAAAATTGAGTGGCATAGACAAATAGGTAACATAGTGGCTATAGATATAATACAAACATCTATTAATTTGAAAAGGCTAAAGATGAAAATGAGAAAGCTAGAAATTCAAGTACAAACTAAGAAGGCTACAAACAAGGCTCACCTGGTTTCAATAAATTATTTTGAGCAAAAGTTAATTTATTTAGGAATAACAATAGAAAATAGATCCAATATATCTTCAATGATAAAAGAAAAGGATAAAGAGATTCAAAATATCAGAGGGAAATTGAATTTACCTAATACTATACACAACCTTGAACTAAAGAGATAGTAGAATGGGAAAAAGAAACGGACCAATTGAAAGATCAAATCAGAATTCTTTCAGAACAAAATGCAAAGTATGAAGCAAATATTGACAAAATCAATGAAGAAAGGGGAGCTGCATTATCCATTAAACTAGCCAAAATATAACAATTCCAGATGTTGAGGAAATTCCAGTAGGTTCAATTCAAGACCAAATCATACAACTCAAAAAACAACGGTCAACATCTCCATAGGAATTACAAAAGGATGAAAGTAATTATCAATACAAGGTTTCATAAATTGTTTAGTTACAAGCACAAGTGGAAAAGAGAAATGCATTAATAGACAACAATTATGCTTATATAGATGAAAAAGACAACAGAATAATTGAAGCTAGCTAAAGGATTGTAGAATTTGAAGAAATGAAGCAAAATTTTAAACAAAGAATTTCTGCAAGAAAATATTTGATAGGGGAAAAACATTGTATCTATGATAAGATAAAAGTGATTTTGTAGCAGATGAAAGTACATATTAATGTGCTTAAAGATACACAGAGTCTTGAGAGAAGTATGAGCTTAAAGGTTAAAAAGGATTGGGTGCAGCTGAGAGATAAGGATAAGATTGCTAATGATGTCATATAATTATTAAACAACTTGACTAATGAAGATCTAGAGGTATTGGATATTAGAGACATAATTTCTTTAGTTATGGACACAAGTACAATGAATGTTAAATATAGTTTGATAATTTTAACTCAAAAATAGTGTCAAGAAGTTCTCTAGTTTGGTAAGGATTTCAAAAGTATATTTTTAGAAGCATTTGAACTTGGGCTTCCTATTCCACAAGATGAGAAAAGATGGTTTTTACCCACCAAAAATTATTAAGAATCCCTTGAGAAGCAAAGTCAAATCATGAACAATTTGATGATGCAACTCGTCCAATCATGGGAATAATTATTCATGAGTCCGGTCGACCGCGTTACAACACTTAGCCATTTCTCAACCTTTTGCAATGGCGGGTTCGTGAGTTCTTGGGTTGGCGGGTTCAAAAAAGTCCCAAATGTTATTTGCTCTCGTCCGTCCCCGCCACCTTCGCACTTTTCTGAATACGCATTTAGTATGGTTTAATGTTAATAACTCATCATGCAGGTCCCGTAAAGATTGTCATTAATAGGCGAAGGGCTCGATAAGATTTCTTATTAAACCACATTAAAGCATGATTTGCAGAAAATTATATATCTCTCAAGTGTTCATTTCAAATATTAACTGGATCAAAATAACACTCTCGTCAACTTATGACAGCAACAACTCGACAACAATTCTGCGGAGATACTTTGAACATTTTTGGACAAGAGGACTAGAACTTTCAGTGGTCTAGAGCGTACTGTTATTATTCATCCCCTTCTACTCAGAAGGAAGTAATTTGGATGTCTGTAATTGCCCGTGCAGGCTGTGTTCCTGAAGTTTTTGACTACAAGGAGTTGGTTTCCTAGTGCGCTAATAAGTATATACCATATCAGCATACGATTCAACTCCAAGAACATTCTCTTGTCTCTCTTTCACCTCAATTGTTCTGCAAAATGTTGAAACTCCCAGAGCCAACACTGACCTTCAAAGGTGAAGATTGCAAGGACTTCTTGAAAAAACATGATAATGACCTAGATCTCTTACCTGAATTCTTGGAGAATCCCATGACCATCTCTGAAGATATTACCAGATTGTAGGTCATCTTGTTCAAAAACCCATTTCAGGAAATTGTCTAGTTATTTACCAGAGTTACGGGCCAAGAAAATGCTGCCAGCATTTCCCGTATGATTCTTTACATCTTATATTTTACTGTCAAGGAGCAGGCCATTTTCGATTGGGTGAAGTTTATTTCCATTGAAATCTCTTCCCAATTTTATTAGTATAAAAAGGATAAGAAATTCTTTATGTCTTCTTATTTGGTTTTTGCGGTAGCGCATTGCTATCAATTTCCTAAATTGTCTATATGCAAGAAGGTGAATTGTGAATTTGACCCTATGACCTTTTGGTACCAAGTGTTATGGAGGCACAAAGCTTCCCTGCATTTTTATGAAGTTTTCAACGACTTTGTTTCGGTCCTTAAAGGATTGTTGTTTGGAAATGATACCCCAAGAATATCCGCTCACACTAGTAAATTCTTGGATAAAAAGGGGACTTTGGAGCAAATGGAAAATTACAATGTTATCAGGATTTTCAGTTCTAAGGAAAATCCTTCCTTTCTTCCATGCCATATATCCGTTAGAATGCTTTTTACAGAAGTTGTAAGGCAATATAACTTTTGGCTGCACTTTTTTCATGAAAAATGAAAAAAGCAATTCATACCTTTGCCTTGGAAAATTGGGGATTTTGTATTCAGAAGTATCAACAAAATTGATGAATTTGCAAACCATTTCCACAACTTGAATCTCAAGTATGATGAAAATATTAGAGGGTTTGAACCTAATAGAATCTTTGTGGAATATATGTTAACAGTGGGTTTTAGAAATTCATTATCCACATTGTTCTAGGAGAAGAAGAAGATAATAACCTGGGCAATCCTACCCAGACTACTGGCAACTTAGAGACGATACTCAGTACCAATGAATTTTACAAACAGAGAGGAAAGGGTCCTAGCGAGAAGAGTGCCTGTAATATCCCCCGGTAGAGCCCCAGTTGTAAATATGAATTGTAAACATGTTTATTAGGCTGGTGAGCCGAGTTATAATAAGATAGGAGGCTTATGTGATGATTAGGCCAGGAACCTGATATTTTGTTTGTATATGTAATTATGCAGATCATTAATAAAAATATAAACATTGTTGCGTGTAGACCGACCACGAAGAAGAGTTATGGGGGACTAAGCTCCACTAGGTAAGGTAAGGAAGGGGGGCTAAGTATTTGGGCCTAGGGGCTAAGCTAGGGGGCTTACCTCTAGAGGAATAATATTTTAATATTATTTCCTAAAAACTAAGGTGGACATATTATGTTTTGTTATCCTAAGTTCCTAGTGGCTAGGGACATAGGCTAAATGGAGTGCATGCAGCTCCAGGAAGACAAGTGTCGACCTGGGCTCGTGCAGTTAAAAGCTGAAGTGTTAGTTGTGTTGTGGGGGAATCTTTACATTCTCAACCCACTGTCTAACCCTGAACCGGAACATCCATCACAGATCTCTGGAACCAGTAATACTGTGAGTCAAATTGTGTTGGTAGTTCATTGGTCATTTGGCCATCATCCACGTGAGTTCGTGAGGACATTATCCCATCCTCCGTCTGAACCTGAGACCTTGGTGGATAATCTCGGATAACCACACATCTCTGGAAAGGAGAATGAAAAGACGACCTGTGTGATTCCGTGAACCCAGTCTATCTGCACCTATAGAGCCGAGTTTGTACCTTAGTCATTTTTGGGTTGTCATTTTCTGTTGTCTGAGCATTGTTGTGTCATAATTGTTGGTGGTGCGGCCACGTAGTTCCTTGATAGAGTGAGACTTGCTGTCGTTGAATTTTTCCTAATGAGCATTGATATGTCCTAGTGTTCGAATGTTGTCTTGTTGGGTGTCCATACCCATTTTTTCCCTCTTGCCGTTGTTGTTGTTGTTTCTGTCAACCATAACCGGTTGTAGCTGAGTTGAAGACTGGTTATCATACATGTGAGCATCTCTCCCAGGTGAGAGAGTCTGTTGGGAAGTGAGTTCTCCTGGAAGGGAGTCCCATAGCAGCCACAATACTATGAGACTTTCGGTCCAACCTGTTGCTAAAGCCCAAGGTAAGGGAGGTGTACTAGCCGATAGACTTGTATTAGTGAAGGTGTATCCTCCTGGGGTGGGGCAGGTGTGGGGGGAATGAGGGTCTATGTGTTTTGGGCGTAAGTGGCTTCTGGGATAAAAGATCCTTCATGTTGCTTTGTGCAACTTCCTTATTGTCCTTGCCAAGCCTAGAATTTGCTTGCCCAGTGGAGTTTAGTCCCATCTCAGGGGTGACCTATTGCTGAGAGTGATGAGCAGCGCGGTCTAAGGCTGGGAGGTTCGTGGAAGATCTGCACGCAGTTGGTGTATTTACTCCAGCTAAAAGATAAGTATCATTGTTGTGTTTAATTATGTATTTTATGCATGTTTTGTGATGCTTGAATCTTATCATATATTTCATTGTGTATATGAATTAATGTTAGTTTCATCGATTGTGTATTTTAGGAGTAATTATGTGATTACTCCGTGTTAAGTATTTAAATTCATTATAATGCATGTTATATATATAAGTGTATATTCTGCGTGGTAGCATTACCCGGTCTGTGGATGGCTGGGGATGTTACAATGTGGTATGAGAGCATGGTTACAACATTGAGCTTGGATGGGCCATGTTAGTGGAAGTTGAAGCAAGAGTTTCAGAAGGATTTGTTGTCGAAATGGACAAAACTCAATTTCTAACACATGATTTCAATGCGAAGCCTGGATGGGCTGGGTAAGTGGTCCTTGGCCCCAAGGTTTCAAGAGGAAATTATGTCTGGAGGACCAATTTCGAACCTTAGAACCTTCCTGAGTGGCAACAAGTTACCTTGGCCATGTTACGAAGCTCAAGAAGTGTAGCAGTGTCATAAAACCACGACAAAAGTGGTATTGGACCACAAAGTAATGTCGAACTTAGGATCTGTTCGGGAGAAGGAGAATCCTTCACAATCGTCAGATCTGGTAAGGTTGCGAGGCAGTTAGCCATGAATTCCTTTGGAAATCCACAGAGTAACATAGTCTTTTCTGCGCCGTAGGATCTGTTCGGAAGGAAGGGAAATCCCTTACGACCATCAGATCTGGGGAAGGTGTAGAGGATTTAACCCAGAAGCCCTTCGGACTTCACGACTTCATTGAAGTTTGATGTCAGAAACAAGAGAAGGGTTGAAGCCCGAAGCTCTGAAGTGGATCTACACCGTAGATCTGGAGAGGAGGGATCGACCATTGGATTAACCAATGTCGAAAGGTCAAATGCAGTAGCGAAGGGAAAAAGCTACTGAAGAGCCGAAGTGGTGAGTCATGATGATGTCACCTGGAGGTGACGTGGACACATGGGATGTGTGCCACGTGTCAGTGGGTTTAGAACCTGTGGAATATTGAAATGGAATTTGGAACGTGATGAGTGTCACCCATCTGAATGGGCCACGTATTAGTCACTAGTATTCCACCATGTGGCATCCTGTATGAGCATGGCTAGTGGGGCCAATGTTACATAACGTAGTTAAATGTCAGAGGACCCACACTGGCGTTGATCACCATACATCAATATCAACGGTCAGGAGGCATTGCGGGGACCCAAGTTGCATGGGAGTTAATTCTCCAAGGTGGTCCCGCAATCCAAACCATGGTTTCACTAAGGGGTTATGTGTCAACATTAAAAGAATTGCGGGATGAAAGGCGGGTTACTCCAAACCACCGTTGCATTCCTCCACAATTGGAAAATGTTAGGTGATGTGACGTAATGATGTCACCAAAGGTGATTAGGAATGTTCGGATATTAACAGTTCGGATGCACGGATGTGAAATCCACCGAAGTCCTGAAGCTTTGAAGTTCTGAAACTCAGACGCCCAAGGTTCCATAGTAAGTGTCAGTCGTCGGATGATGAGTAGATATGGATGGATAATCCTCCCTATGTCGTGATCTTAGTAATCTGGAACTCCGAGAGATTGTTGTGTGGTGCTTTGAAAATTTCCAAAAGTCGAAGGCCCCAGTGAGAATCTAGTGATTTAGCGCTTGGTCATGACCCGTGATCACATGGATTGGGGACTGAGAGAAGGAGCTAGTGCCCAAAAATTATTATAGAGTAGAGAAGAGCTCGGAAAGAAAATGAAATCTGAACGTTTTCTTAAATCAAATTGGTTTGAATGCGTAAACTGGTGAAGTATTGAATAAGTTTCAATTGTTTCCCTTCTTTGAGTTTTCGAGTGCAATCAATGCACATTTTCCGCAAGGAGTGTGTTGACAGTAGTAATTTAACTTCAGAGAAGCTCAGGAGAGATATCGTTGAACCTTCATCAACAGAAGTGCAAGGAGTGCATAGGAAGACGTCTATGTTGAGTTCAGAGAGAGATAGAGTCACTGAGAACTCTGTAGGGCTTTGCTAGGCAGGCATCGAGTGAGTGCAAGTGTGCATAGAGAGAACTCTTTATCAAGTTCAGGGAGAAGAGTATCAGAG
>JASDQU010025178.1:14568-33879 GCA_032191745.1 Picea mariana
TTGAAGTGAGTTTGATAATCTCACATATTAATCATTTAATTTTTAAAACAGGAAATTAGTTTTGTGAGAGAATCCAACTCACAAATTAGTTTCCTAATTTTAAGGGGAAATTATTTTCCTAGTTTTAAGGAGGAAGTTAAGGGGCTCATGAGTTGGTTTGGACTCTTCCTCACTTTACCACAAGTGGTTTCCTAGACTCAAGGAAAAAGTTAAGGGTCTTCCAAGTTGGTTGAGATACTTTCTCATTTTTTTCCTTGAGTGGTTATTAGATCCTAAATTTGTGGATCTTGTCTCCTTGAATTATGGAGCAAGGGAAACTATTTAAACCCCTTCATTAGGAGAGATTTGGGGAGCTCTTTTAGGAGAAAAACAAGCAATCATGCTTGTGGTCTGTAATCTCCATCATTGGGAGAGTTGACCCCCCTCCATGCGGAGAATGTAGTCCTTCTGGTGTCTCAATAAATGTCACTTATGTGAGAGCCTTAAGTTCTCTTTGTACAAGAGAAGGTTTCTCTAGGATTTTCGCTCTGTAAGGATCATGTGCCACATTTTGTGAAAATATTTCATCTTTGCTAAAGGAAGGATAATTAAGTGATTCATATTCCAAGCGGATCTAGAGAGGTACCCAACAAATTCTGGTGAACTCCATTAACACATGGGTGTCAAAATTATATGTGTGAGTTTTTGTTTTCATTCTCCCTTGATTAAGTAGAGATTTAATTACACATATGCACTTAATTATGAAAAATTGTTCATGTTAATATGTCAATGCTTAATTATTATTTGTTCACGTTCACATGTGATTAAGCGTCAGTAAAAGGTCCTCATTGGAGGATTTTTGTAGAGAAATATCTCCCAAAAATACTGGATCAATATGGATGAAGTGAGTATGTAAATTGATCATAACACCAATTATGGATGGATGAACTGGGTATTCTCTTCTCCTTCAAGGTATAAACCCTTGTCAAAACCATCATAGATAGCCATCATAACTTCAAGTTCAAATTGATGGATGGATAGATGAATTGAGTGTGAGAAGAAGAAACCCTTGGCATGAGAGACCATTCGAAACCCAAACAGATGACACAGAAACTATGAGAGAATCAAAGGGTTCCCATCCCCATGTCGAAATGCATAGAGATGATGAGAGGCTTGGGATTTTTGTTTGCTCAGAAATCCCAAGGAGAAGACCAAAACATCAATGTCATCAAATACCAGGTTTATGGCCCAGAACTAACATTGTGAGGGTCGAATTAATAAACCAAAGAAAGTGTTGACCACTAACAACATATGTATGGAGGAATGCAGCCATGTTTTCATATAATGTCAAAACCCAACGAAAGGATACTGATTATATTAAAAACTATCATCTTTATTAATTTTTTCAAAATTCTCTAAAACAACTATGAAAAGAAAATAAATTGTATATCCTTCACTTTGTCACACACTATCATAGTATGATGCTAATATACAACTGAGAAGAGGATATGTGATGTTAATATACAATTGAGAAGAGGATATGTCATTAATATTTAAACACACAATTTAGAAGAGGATATGTCAATATATCTTGATATTAACACCATCAATATGGAGATTGATGCTATCTCAAAGGGAGAGGGGGAGTTGGAAATGGAAGTAGGTTTTATGGGTAAAAAGATGGGATAGCACAACCATTAATAGTTCGTGACCAATACAATGGTTTGCGTATAATTTATTTTCACTTGGTTATAAAATAGTGAGTGCGTAGTTTATTTTCAACGGGTTATAAATTAATCAATCTTTGATTATGCTCTTGGCTTTGTCTCAATGTAAAATACCTAATTATTTTTAGATCTATTAAATTGGATAAAAAATCAAAAACTACAATGAATCATAATATCTTTTAGTTTTTTAAGATTTCTCCTCTCAAATTACTCATTAAGTGTGTATTCTTTTTGGCAATGAATCATAATATCTTTTAGTTTTTTAAGATTTCTCCTCTCAAATTACTCACTAAATGTGTATTCTTTTTGGCACTTCTGAAATTTAATCTAAACTTTATCTTCAAATAAAAGTTATGGTTTTTCCTTTGAGCAATAATATTTAATATTGTTGTAAGAGGATATGTCACTAATATTTAACACAAATACTTGAGTAGAAGACATAAAGTAGTGTTTTTTGTTTGTTTGTAAAAATTATGAAATATGTGTTTTTGGAAGAAGTTGATGTTTGAATCCATATGTTTCACATCCACATAATTATTAATCTATTTTAACACATGTCTACAAAATTGGATATTAAGACTGAAGGATGGATGTGAAGGTTTTATTTATAAAATGGCTTTGGGATTTTTAAGGACTCTTTACTAAAATGAGAAAGGACCATTTCAAAGTCAAGAATAACTGATAACTTTTTTTCTACTATTTTGGCTTCCATGTAACTCAATTATTGCATTTCCATTGTGTAATTCCTTCTTTAAATATTAAAATGGATGGTATATAGCATTAGAAGCTCAGCTCATTGTTAACACCCATTTGTTATCCCCTACAATTTTAATTTATACCATGCTTATATATGTCGTGATGTTTCTTTCCATGTATATATAAATTACTTTAGTTCTCGCCAATTGGGATACAGTTCACATTCTTACGATATATTTCATAATCATTGCATTTGTGTATGATACCAATAAAATGTGTGTTATGTGCTTCCACTTTTAGCCATTGAAATTACATTATATTGATTATATTGATGAAATTATGTGATTGAAATAGGGATGCAAGATCTTACCTTGTATTTGAAGGCTTTTAAGGCAGAGTATAAGCTTCTTCGTTATTGATCCAAATTGGATCATCATATAATGTGTCACTTAACTTGGTATTTTCTAAGTGGAAAAAATTGGAGGAATTGGTTGGCAGGTCCCAGTTTGGGAAATTGGGGTTAGAAACCTTATAGAATCATTCGGAGGCATTAAATGACATTTTTTTAGATTACAATGTTTGAAACTTGTGCACACGCCATTAATGTTGATCTACACATTGAGACATTTCCAATGGTGTGAAAATCACCTCAATCGGAGCTTGTATGTGAAAGTTATGCCTCCTGCAACTTGACCTACCTTATTCACCACCATGGTATGAGTGGATGTCATGTCAACCCCCATTATTCACACATATGGGGCTAGCAATGTGTGTAATTTCAAGAGTATTCTATAAGGTACAAACCTTATCACTAATTGAAGGTTGAGGATGCATAAACCCTAACCCTAGATGACTATCGATATATGTTAAGTATCATGTCGTTAGAAGGAGAAAGGRTTCCATTATTTAGCATTGTATTTGTTCCATAGTTGAGAAGAGAAATAGGAGTGTTATTTTGAGAGCATAATAGTGGAGGAAAATATTTTTTAGTAGACATACATGCCACAATGTCAAAGGAAACTCCACAGTGAATGTCTCTCTCTTTGTATCTACATTTCCATAACTAAAGAAAAGAGAGAAGAGCATAGACCTCGCCTTCTATATGGGATTTCTCTCGTATTGGGTTTCCTAGGTGTTTATTTGTATGTGGATGGTGTGTTCTTTTTCTCGTTTCTTTCATTTTCGTACTTCAATTATTTCATAAATTCAAGAAAAGCTAGCAATTACTTAATTCAAGATCTAAGGAAAATTAGTTTGCATAGTCTAAGATTTCATGATATTATAAGATATATTGCGACAAACTATTCCAATGGAATATCCATGGTATTTTACATATCATATTGTTATCAGATCAATATTCTTTGGGATATTTGTGGAAAGTTGCAGGATATAAGAATTGGCTTATGAAAAAAGTCGTAGAGCCCTAGCCATGGTGGATTATTCTATTCACAAAAACCTTCGAGATCTAAAAGAAGGGGGATTAATGAGGCTACAAGAGAAAGTTGATGATATTTATTGCAATATAAATGTCCTCATGGCATCTCTAGTAAACAAGATTGGACAATTTGGGGAGGTTGGAGGATCTAAATCAAAGATCAAATCAGAGGGAAAATAGGGCTCATCTAAATCTAGACACCAGTCCCACAAAAACATGGTTGATTCTTCCATGGTATCCTTATCCTCAACAGTTTCTTCTTTTTATGTTTCCTTGGTCTAGTCATTGGTAGTTTCTTGTTAGTATAACAGTTGGTTGATGACTAAGGTCACAGAATTAATCCATTGAGGGAAGGTTTTCTCTCAATGGTTCATTTGGTGGTATGAAAAAAAGTTGTCCATGCCAAAATCATCCAGATTTAGTGTAAGGCCCATGGTTTTTCGTGGCATTGGTGGGTTATCATTCTTCTTAAAGAATGGAAGAAAAGTTTTCTTATTGGAAGACCCTTCACCAACGTTTTTCTTAAGGTCCATTGCTTCATTAGAAAACTCTTTTACCAGTGTGATCACATTGTCTAGATCCTTGGGTTCTCTTTCGGTAAGTTTGGTCAAGAGTAAATGTTTCTTCCTAGTTATTTTAGTTTCTTCGGTTGTGGAGTGTCTGCCTAAAGAAAGAAACTCTTTCTCAACATCCTTATCTTCTTTGAAATTCTAGGCCAAAGTAACTTTGCGAGTTTATTTAACAAACATGCCTATGGAGGGATGTAACGTCAAAGTATAGTATTCTACGGTCAAGGGTTCTATAAGAGAAGTCTCGGTAGTGAAATTATTGAGGATAGTAGTGAAAGTTTGGTTAAAATCCTTTACCTACTTATTTTTCTCCATCTTCAAGGCCACTAGTTCTTTGAATAAGGTTGTGGGAGTCTTCTTGTCCCCAAACTTTCCAGGGAAGGCCTTTTCAAATTCCTCCCAGTTGGTTATTGAATTAACTGGTAGGTTATAATACCATGTAGAGGCCTTGTTCTAGAAAGTGTAAGGAAACCACATCTTTGTGGCAAACGCCAAGGATTCATGTGGCTAAAAAGAATTTCTTGATGTGATCCTTTAGTGGACAATCTTTTTTCGGGTCAAACTTTGGGAGAAGTCTTTCAACACATTTAAGTAG
Organism: Picea mariana; assembly: GCA_032191745.1. Classification (NCBI taxonomy): domain Eukaryota; kingdom Viridiplantae; phylum Streptophyta; class Pinopsida; order Pinales; family Pinaceae; genus Picea; species Picea mariana. The sequence continues at coordinate 19,570 of JASDQU010025178.1, forward strand.
TTTATGCATAAGATCAGATAAATTTAAAGCTCCTTGGGACATCCACGGTAGGACTACATTCTGGTTGTGAACCATATGGTCATCCTAATCAAATATTGAATGTTCACTATCAAAGTGGTGCTTGGAACTAGGAGGAGTAGGATCATGAGGTGTAGGAGGGATTTGGTCCAAGGGTAGAGGTATTTAATATAGAGCAGTTTCAGTCAAATCCTCTATGAATTCAACAAGAATGTTGGATCAATTCTTGGTTCAATTCACATGGAAAGCTATCCTCTTAAGTAGTGTTGAAGCTATGAGTAAATGGCTAAGTAACTTAGCATACGAATGTGTGAAGCATTGAGTTTCAACAAACTCCTCATTAGGAACATGATACCAAGCTTCGAGATTGGTTTCTACGTTTGTAGAAGCACTTTCAAATGCAGGATTGGAATCTTCAAAGGTTATATCTTGCTAGGAAGGGATATGTGGTATCCATTTTTAAACAAGGATATTATCAAAGGAATAAATAGGCGGTTGTCAAAAAATACCACTAAGCCATACAAATAAATCCCTCCTTCTAGTGCCAATTATGTTGAAGCGACCAAATTTCCCTTCAACAGTAAGGGGTACTCCCCGATGCACTGTCCCAATTAGACTATGCATTGTTTGATTTAGGAGACCCATCTAGATTCTATCTTGGATTTCATTACTAGGTTTGAGGGGTGATTGGATGGTTGTGGATGAAATAACAAATGCGGATGGAAACTAACTATGTACAGAAATAAAAGCTAGCCTATCCTATCCTAGTTAGGAGAAACTATGGTGACCAATGAGCAACTAGAAATGTAACTAATCCATGCAAAAGACTTCTTCTAGCTAGTTGTAAGAAGAAACAAGGTTATACAACACATGAATACAAACAACATAACCAAATAATTCTAAGATATGTAATTACATACATAAACTACTCATTGTCTCATGACAAAGATAAGAAAGAGGAAACTAAACTGAAAGAAAGATTTATATTTTCATCAGAACAATCTATAAGAAAGAGAACATTATTACAGAGCATGTAAACATCATAAGAGTTTGTTGAAAGTAGTTTACAACAAGTTACTATCCACAAGATTTATTCTATCTAACAAAATGGCCCTGAAGGCTTCTCAATATTAATTCTAAAAGTAGTTTCTGAATATACAATGCTTGAAGAGCCCCTTCAAAATGGCCCTTTTCCTCTACTTAAAGTAATTTGAGTAATTGCTAGTGGGGTCTTCTTGGATGCTGCAAGAAGTAGTTACAATTCCTTTCATCTCCCCCTTCTCAAATTTTGTTTATAAGTGTTATAATAGGACGGAGCTAATGACAGTTGGAAAAAAAACAGAAAATAGAAGGTAGTTGTAGGAAAGTTTGGAATTATTATTTTGTCTTATTTACTTGTCTTTGTCTTTCATGTAATTTTCCCAAGAAACTTGTTGTCCCTCAATTCATATAAATATGTGGTACAATGTTTTTGATTCAGATGGATGTTGGTGGCCTCCCACCTATTCCAACTGGCTCATTTTGGCAGTTTTCTAGTTTGGCAGTTTTTTTCCTAGTTTTCGGGTCCCTGACTTCAGGGGCGGTTTTGGGGCCCTAAATAGTGTTTTTAAGGATCGCCACGGTCAAATTGTACATGTAGTTAGAGTCTAACGACAACATCTGTATTCCTCAAATAGATATTTCCAACAGGCTATCATGTGCCTAAAACTGAGATCATATGAAAAAGTTACGACCCAAGGAAATTGATGTACTAGCTTACCCCAACGAGGCCCACATGAATTTTGGTGATTCATCTCCTAGGGTTAGGTTTTTTGGATGTCTAGTGTTTTGGAATTCTTGTTTATTGTAAAAAGGATTGAAGAGCCTCATTGTAACCATCTTCTTACAAATGAGCACAACCATCACATTGCTTCTTAGAGATAATCCGCCACCACTCTAGCAGGCTTGTTTTCCGCTGCATTTTACAGCTTTAGCACATTTTCTTATTGAACAGAAACTAGTTTTATTGTATCTTTATTATTGCATCTTTGTTATTCTTGTGTCTCTGTGTTAAGAATAATAATAATATGTATCCATTTTCATTTTTCTCATAAAATCTGGATCAGTCGTATCAGAGCGGTCTACTCGTTGTCGTTCTTAATGCATGTCTCCGACGAGGTCAGGGTACAAAGAATTGGGTCTCGAGATTGTTTATCTTAAGGAAAAAATATCTAGCATGCCCAAGTGACCTCTCATGGTGGGAGAAAATAAAGGTGACGGGATAGGATATCCTTTCAAAATGTTGCTCGAGGAATCCCTCACACAACAAAGGAATGAAATGATGAATATTTTTGCGCAAATCCTTCAACGACTACCAACAGGTGACACATCTTCCTTGAACTGAGGTGTCTCCCCCTTCAAGGTACAAATCAACTTTGATATTCCCATATTTGAAGGTCATATAGACGTAGATGTTGTAGACAAATGGTTAAATCTACTAGAAGGGTATTTTTTTGTACATAACTTTTCAAATAGAGAAAAGGTTACGTTTGCGCTCCTCAAAGTCATCCCCCATGTCAAATATTGGTGGGATACTTTCTTTGAGCAAAAGGAAACAGAGGAATCCTCATTATTTATAGTCGTAGTCACCTGAGAGTCCTTGAGGGATGCTATCAAGGAACAATACTACCTTGTCAGAAGTTATGATGACCTGTATACAAAATGGACCACATTACAGTAGGAAAGAGACCAAGTAGTGCCAAAGTTCACAAATATCTTCCATACCTTATGCACCAATCTGCGTATCAAATATTATGAGGGACATCTGGTGCTCAAGTATCGCGGTGGTCTGCATAAATACATCCAGGCCAAAATGGATTTTTTGGACATCTCGTCCTTGGGCGGGACCTATCGATATGTCATCAAAATCAAGAAAAATATTAAACAAAAGACACGGCAATTTGGGCATGGGAACCCCTCACCTCATAAGAAAGTAAAAGGAAGCCCCAACCCACAGAACAAAGGATAGAGAAAATACATACAACCAGTCTAGGCCGCAAGCAAAGAAGCACACCAGAAAGACAAAGAAAGATATCGGGAAGTGGTGAGACTTCCATAAGACCCCCTGGCATAAAACTATTGATTGTTTCTCCAAGAAATAGCTGGTGGATGAAGTGAAAGCCTCTAATTCAGATGCGGTGTAACACACCTGACCCCTAAATACTCTTTTAAATGGTGGGGCATCATAATTTCATTTTTCCTTAACTATCTCAAATCCTAACTATGGGATCTCCATCGGCTCCTGCTCGCCACGAGATTTCTAACGGTTGCCACCATACTAAAATATGAGTTCGGGTTTGCAATTTATTGCCTCCCGAAGCTCTTTGGGCACGATTAGTCAAGGGCCATGTGGAATCCACGTGGGTCCATCTCCTACATCTCATCCAAAATTCCCCGATGTCCCGGAGGTCCCAATGCTCTTGTATATATGGTGGAGATCCATCCCCCATTAAATATAATGATGGATCTTCCTCCTCATTAAGGCATACACCTAGGGATAATTTGGAGTTCGATGCTTCAGCATGAAGAACATCTTTTTATCTGTGCACGAGACCTCCTAAAGTCTCGAACTCCCAAAGTCTCGTAATCTTGCCAAGTGGCTTCGGCCTTCGAGGCTTTCGGTCCCTACACGATGCTACACCCCAAATACTCTGAAGTCCCCAAGTCCCAGACTCCCAAAGTATTGGTCACATCACTGACCACTTTGGCCAGGTGGGCACATGCTAGAGGCTGAAACATATCCAGGGTCAGGGGTGACACGTGCCCTCTTAAGAGGGTGACACGTGTCACGCTCTAATAGTAATAAGGGGTCTGAAAAACATCCATATCTCAATGACACATGGCACCTTAGTTGTGGGTCCACATCACCCTTAATGATGTCAGTGATCCATGTCAACCCAAACAAACATCCTTCTAATGTCCTTCAGATCGCACGGTCAATATCTGTCCACGTAGATCCATAGATCCACGGCTCTTGTTGCTTTGCAACTCTGGGATTCAGAGCTTATCAACTCACCATATAGTGAATCCCCCAAAGGAACAAGTCTTTAGAATATCGGATCTCCTGCCACGTATCCTCTCATCCAACAGCTCTGGTCTAATGGACGAAATTTGATAGGGGACAAGAGGGGGGCACGTGTCACTCCACAACGTGTCCTGGTTGGTTGGGAAGTTAACAGGGGTTCTTAATGAAGTCCTTAGATTGGTGGCTGAGAAGGACCCCTAAGGATCCAAGAATTGATGGTCCACGTCTTCATAAATTCAGCATTCGGTATTTTGGCGTATAACTTCCAGCTTCCTCCTAGAGCTCTGAACTCTAAACTACACCCAATATATCACCACGTGCACCTAGCATTCACAACCAAGATTTACTCTGACTTGCAGATCTTCGGGGAAACTCGCACGTCCTTGTGTCTACACTTTGATACCGCAAAATAACCAAACTTCTAGATATTCGTTGATCTATGGATACACATCCCTCTACTCTCAAAATTCCATATTAACTTTGTGATTATGGCATTCGGGAGTTTCAGCATTAGACCACCCATATTCTCCCGAAGTGGAACTTCGTCGATGTACTTAGCGCTACTCCCCCCCTCTATAGGTTTGATCTAATGGCTGAGAAAGAGATCCAAAATGGATTCTCATATCCACAACCCTCATCCATTCATGACTCCAACCTTCAGTTGTTTTTGAGGTTTGTGAAGTCATATGTTCTGGAGCTTCGAATTGTCGAAGTTATGAAGCCATAGTAGCTTCACTCCTTTATATATTAGTGAGGAGTTCCCAACCTTGGGTCATATGGAATCATATCAAGGTTCAAGGGCTACACTCAGCCTTTAGCCAATATTTGATTAAGGCCATGGGTATGAGCCCTCGGTCACATGAGTGAAAGGTCTGAAGGAAGAGCCTTTCTTCCACAGAGTTTGAACTTGGCATTCCTGCTAAGGTAAACTCAAAAGGTCCACAGGAATTAAATGTTTCAGTTAATCCTACCTCAAATATCCTGCAGACTCACACCCCATAAATATCTAGCATCCAGACTAAGGTAAATAGAAGGCCATGTAAATATAGAAGTTTATAGAATAAAATGAGCATTTCTAATAACTGTTAAAAAACTGTAAAACTTAACCATAAACACAGACATTCAACCATCCCATCCATTGTATTACATAGATTATGAAAATACTTATAAAAACTGGAAAACGTGAAGCGGCGGATGAAAGGTGTGCTCATTTCCACCCAACCATAGGCACAACCACTCCTAACGGATTTACCATTGTCCACCCCCAAGCTAGACCGTGATGCTCTGAGAGATACTCTTTCTCCTTTCTCAACAACAGTTAGGGACAGAGGTTACTTTCCTCCTCCCAGAGGATCTTGGCAACTAGTTTTCTCTATACCAAGCAAGGAGGTCTATGTGAGTACTTCCATAGTCACTTGTCAACCTCATTTATCAGCTAGTAGTGAAAACCCTGTCCATGGATTCTTGCAACCAGAATGATTTGCTTCTCATTTTACCTCTCGACTCCAGAGTTGAAAAACGCTCTCTTATCTTCTAAAGATCGTTTCCTCCACTCTACTTCCTTGCATATCTTCCTCTCTTCCCTGAATTACTCCCTTTATTTTCTTCCTTAGCAAGGTTGCGTGGGTCTGGATCCCCAACTCGTGGTCAGGCCTAGAATCCTTACAAATGGTTACCTTGCCCCATCTCCTCATTAGATCTTTAGGAAGCCTTCCAACTACCAACCTGACTAGTAATTCATTTTTGGGTCAAAGGACTATTGAGAAATTACATCCAGTAAGTACTTGTTTGGTGAGGATCATCTCAACCATTCTTGGTTTCCCTCACCATCTCTCTCATTGCATCCATGGTCTATCTCGGAAAACTCCCCCCTTTTAGCAGTTGTGCAACACATATCAATTTTCTATTAATAACATAAAATCCATACATTGACCCTTTTATACAAAGGTTCATCAAATCAAACATTCACACATATTTAGTCTGCTATAGTCTCTTGGCCGGTTATATTTATATTTACAAACTGAGGGAAACAAGGGTATTACATGCAGGTTCTGACTCTGAGTCGGAACCAGAAAGGGGGAGACGAATCATTGACACGAAACCTAGTGCCATTGTTGCTACTACCAAGGTCCATCCCGGTGAACTAGACAAGCCAGATGAAGGCGAGCACCTCTTTCATTGACATATATGGGTAAAAGGCACCCCACTGCACTTTATCGTTGATAGCAGTAGCCAAAAGAACCTCATCTCAGAAGAGGTCATCAAGTGGCTAGCCCTGCAGAAAAACATCGCACCCGCAACCCTACACCATTGGATGTCTCTGCCAAGGAAGCGATCTTTGCATCATCTAACAATATCACCTATCATACGGCATCAAGCCCTTCAAAGATGAGGTATTGTGTGATTTTTCGCCTCTCGAAGTTTTTAATGTTCTTTTGGTCCAACCTTATTTATGGAAATGTCATGTTGTATATGAGTCTAGACCTCGTAGTGTTATTATTACTTTGAACATGAAATTATACAGGATACCGAAGGAAATCCCACCTAGTGTTATTTCGTTGATTTCTTCCAAGTAATGTAGGAAGGTCATCTCTCATACCCAGAATTTTTTCTTCTTCGTGATTCACTCTCAGAGTGAAAGAAAGATTGCAGCCACATCCAGGGCCTCCGTGGCTGACCTATCTACACAACAGAAGTAAGTGGATAAGGTTATGGAAGAATAAAAAGATATCTTCTCCTCACCTATCGGGGTACCTTTGCACTGTCAAGTCAAGCATCCTATCGATCTGAATCCCGACGCACAACTTCCCAATTGGATAGTCTACTGTCACTCTATGTTAGAGGATGAGGAGAGCAAGAGACAAATCCAAGAACTTCTCCACAAAGGGTACATCTGTCCCAACTCATCACCTTGTGGGAGCCCAATCATGTTGATGCAGAAGAAAAATGGGACATGGAGACTCTGCATTGATTATAGGGCCCTAAATAAAATCACAGTCAGGATCTGATACCTGATTCCCATCATTTACGATCTCCTTGATCATCTCAAAGGGACCAAATACTTCAGTAAGATTGATCTGAAGTCTGGCTACCACCAGGTCCCCATAGAACAGACAAATGTATGGAAGACCTCCTTCAAGTCAAAAGAAGGTATTTTTGAATGGTTGGTCATGCCCTTTGGTTTGAAAAATGCTCCAACAACTTTCATGAGGATGATGGACGATATACTGCGACCTTTCACCAATAATTTTCTAGTGGTGTATCTGGATGACATCCTCATCTACAACAAGACTTGGGCATAACACTTGTAGCATATTCAACAGGTTATGCACATGCTACGATAGCAAAATCTATATGCCAACTTGGAAAGATCCTCCTTCCACATGGACAGGGTCCAGTACCTAGGCTACATCATGGATCAACATGGTGTGCATGTGGATCTAGCCAATATCTAGGTCATCTGTGACTGTCCAGCCCCAACCACACTCACTGAGCTTCGGAGCTTCTTAGGCCTTGCCAATTTCTATCACAGGTTCATGTTGAGATTATCCCATATTGCATGGGCCCTCAGCCAAGTAACTAGGGGTGGTGGTCAGAAAAAATTTGTATGGGGCATGTCCCAACAGAAAGTGTTCAATGATTTAAAGAAACCCTTGTGCTCAGCCCTAGTACTTTCATTACCGGACCTGCAACAACCCTTTAAGATCGAGAAATATGCTTCAGACTATGTTGTGGGTGTAGCTCTCACTCAGCATGACCACCCTGTGGCCTATCAGTTGTTTTCTGTAAGTACCCTAATTACGAAAAAGAAATGTACCCCATTTTTGCAAGCCTACCACCAGTGGATACATTACATTCTCAAGAAGGAGATACTCATCCATGCAGATCATAAACCGCTACAGCTCATGTAGATACAGGGAAAATTGCAGAATGACCTCCATCATAAGTGGTCCACATACTTACAGCAGTTCCACCTCAACATCAAGTATTAAACAGGTAGTACCAACCAAGTTGTTGATTTCCTCAACTGATATCCAGGAGCGATACTCACCATGGTTCTATACTCTTGTGGCCACAAGACCTCTGGATGGCCCAACCTCTATGAGATAGACCTTGACTTCACCACCACATACCAAATGTTGGGCGCAAACTCAATTTTCACTAATTTCCATCTTCAGGATGGGCTATTATGTCGACTGGGCCATCCTTGTGTTCCATCAAGCAAGCAAATGAAATTGATTTGGGAAGCCCACTACAGTCAGATGGAAGGACACTTCGGTGTCTAAAAAATAGTGGCAGTGTTGCAAAAACATTTCTACTGGCCAAAACTTCAACAGGAAGTCAACAAGTATATCAAGTCCTACACTGCTTATGCTATTTCCAAACCGACCACTAAGAAATAGGGAATGTACACCCACCTTCCTACTCCTAACAAGCCATGGGAATCCATCTCAATGGACTACATGTCGGCCCTTTTGTCTACCAAGAGGGGAAATGACTATTTCTTTGTGGTTGTTGATCGTTCTTCCAAGATGGTGATCTTGGCCGCCTGCAAGAAGAGCATCACAACAGAGGTCAATGCTAAGCTCTTCTTTGAACAAGTTTGGGTACATTTTGGAATCCCACAAACCATTTTCTCAGATCAGGACAAGAGGTTCCTCAAGACATTCTGGTCGAGCCTCTAGTCACTATTGGAAACCAAGCTCACCAAGTCCATTGCCTTCCACCCCCAGAAAAATGGAAAAACTGAGGTCGTCAATCGAATGATAGTGCATATCATGTGCATGTACAATTCCAAGAACCCTCACACATGGGATGAGAGTCTTCCCTATGTTCATCATAGCTACAACATATCCCTACATAGCTCAACCGACCATAAGCACTTTCAGGGCGAGTTGGGATTCCAACCATTGGGTCCCATGGATGTTGCACTACCTCTTGCGGCCATCCCGGTTGATTCATCACCTTATCCAACTAAATCTGAAAAATACTCCTGGTTCATTGAGCGAATCTAGCACATCCACCAACAGGTTCAGGATATTTTACAAAAGTATGCCAAGTACAAGCAGCACCATGATCAACACTGGGTGCCACATAAGTTTTAGGTGGGAGACAAAGTGTGGTTACACTTGCAGAAAGAATTCCTTAGGGCCCCATCGAAAGATTCTCCCACTCTGTTTTGGACCTTAAAAAATCACCAAAGTTGTGGGTGAAAATTATTTTGAGCTCAACACTCCTCCTTTCCTTGGCCTACACCCAATGCTTAATGTGGATCTCCTTAGGCCATACTTCCCACCATTGTTGGACACCTCAGAGATAGAAAAATAATTGACACAAACATATATCAACCCTAATTTCACGCAATAAGAACCAATGATCATATTGGGGACACACAAGTCAAGGGCACTCGCTAGAAAAGGATCCAGCTTTATGGAGTTGTCAAAGTAGGGCAACTCCTGCACCAAGGCAAGTGGCTCACCCGGGGCCAAATTCAACAGAAATTTCATCATCTGATGGGGACACTCAATGCAATGGAGACCATTTCTTCCTAAGGGGGGAGGATTGATCCAGATGGATTTAGGTGGCCTCCCACCTATTCCAAATGGCTCATTTTAACAATTCTCCAGTTTGGTAGTTTTTTTCCTAGTTTTTTGGTCCCTGACTTCTGGGGCCGTTTTGAGGCCCTAAACAACATTTTTAGGGCTCTCCACAATCAGGCTGCAGACGAGGTCAATTTCTGATGGCAACATGTGTAGTCATCGGATAGACCTTTCCAACGGGATATTGTGTACCTAACAGAGATCATATGCAAAAGTTACGAACCTGGGAAGTTGATGTACTAGCTTACCCCAACAAGGCTCGCATGACTTTTGGTGATTCATCTCCTAGGGTTAGGTTTTTGGATGTTTAGGTTTTTGGAATTCTTGTTTATTGTAAAAAGTCTTGGAGAGCCTCATTGTAACCATCTTCTTGCGAATGAGTGTAATCGTCACATCTCTTCTCAGAGATAAGCCGCCACCATTCTAGCAAGCTTGTTTTATGCTTCATTTTACAGTTTCAGCACATTTTCTTATTGAATAGAAACCAGTTTTATTGTATCTCTATTATTGCATATATGTTATTCTTGTGTCTTTGTGTTAAGAATAATAATAATCTGTATTCATTTTCATTTTTCTCATAAAATCCGGATCAATTTCTTCCAGCGAATCTATGTGGGAGGTCGAGTTGTTTGAATTGGTTTTCATGTCCCTTGTCAGATTGGCCATGAAATCCTAGATCATAGTTTGAGTCTTGGTCAGCCAGACACAGTGCTCCTGCATTAATTATATTTTCACCTTTGTATATCCATGAGCATCTTCTTGTCTTTGATTCATATTTCATTGGATTTCTTCAAAGAGTTTTTCTTTTGTCTTGGTCTTCCTGAGCTCTCTAATGGGAGATTGATGTCCTTTATGCCTCAAAACATGTGCAACCTTTTGAATTTGTGCACATATGGCCAGTGATATTTGTGTTTCCTTTTTATCCTTCTCCCCACCTTCTTGGCAGTGATCAAGGGAAGCATAATCGATTTTCATTTCCCATTATGGAGTATGAGGCAACTCAGTCGGAGCATCCAAGTTCCTAGAAATTCATCATTACATATCATTCAAGCCTTCGTAGATGGCAAGGAATTGGACATTCTTGGATTGTACAGAGCTATATTGATCTATTATTTTCACTTCCAAATGTTATAATACTTAAAGGTGGGCATACATTTCTATATTTGTCTCAATGCCCTGACCTTCTCAATGCATTCCTTTAACTCTTTGAGGCTTCCTTTATCTTTCTTTTATCGCCTGACTTATTCCTCCAACTCCCTAAACTGATCATCCTTCTCTTTGTTTTGATAGACAAGATCCTTGAGGTTTATTTCATTTCCAATGTGAAAGTGGTGCCAACAGATGCAATAGAAAGCGGCTATTTTATGACATCTTCTATCACTAGAGTCTCTATGACAACTGATAAGGGGTTACCTCCAGTAACTGGGATCTTTCTGGTTTTTCACTGCACAATCCTATTGATGTCCTTGTCGAATTAGAATTTATTTATGTTTTCCACCTTATTGGGCTTATAGGGTGTGTGAAGTCCCAACCAAAGCTCACCGACTGGGAGGTGACGACCGGTGAGTGGAAATTATGCTAAAAAATATGGGATTTCAATGTCCATGGGGGAGCATCATTGTTAAGTGCATCCTCATCTATTTTCCTTTGATCCTCTTCATCTACTTTTATTACAACCTCATCTATTGCTCTTTTTTGTTACTACTTCTTTTGTTATTTTTATGGCCATTGTAGCCTTTGTTGCTATTGTGGTTGTTGCTACCACTTTGGCTTTAACTTCCTCTTCCTATCATTTCTTCTCAGAAGCGTCCTCCTTCTTCTTATGTACTTTCTCTTTATTCCTTCATTTCTTATATGAAGATGCCTCCTCAGATTATCTTTGTCCTCTTTGTTCGACCTCTTTGACTTCCTTCTGATTTTTGTTTACCTCAGCCTCAACCTCTACAATGTATTTTCTTTTCCTCTCTTCTTCCATTGTTGCCTTTGATTTAGAAGCTGAAGTTGTAATCATGGTTATCGTTTCTACTATTATCGCCTCTTCTTCATCTTTCTTTTGTGATGATTCTCAAGTATTTTCCTTATATGAGATAATGCCCAGTGGTTTTCCTTTTCGCCTAAAGGCAACTTCATGATAAGTTTGGGTACAAAAATGGATCTCTTGTTCTTCCCACTTGGCTTATGTGTATTTCCATCTATGTCTATGCTTGATGCAATATTCCTTGAACACATTCTTGAGGCCATGCCTTCGAAATCTCTCTTCTCCAAAGTGGTGTTGAAGTTTTACTTATATAAATAACAGTTACAACTCTTCTTTATTATTACAGTCATTTAGCACATTAGTTGCATTAATAAGATCATTGAAAGAGAGGCAATCACAAAAACAATAGAAACACACAGATTATCCTAGGAAACCCTCACGGGGGAGAAAATCTAGAAAAAACTTCCTCAATATAGATATATCAAATACCAAATAGAATATCCTCCTCTACTCCTTCACTAGGAAGAGTGAAGTACCACTTAACCAAGAAATACCAAGACACAGACCAAGAACCCTCCTTGATGTCACACTTAGTTGTAGTAGTAGTTCCTCCAAGACTTGTGCACTTCTTCATACTTGCAGAGCTAGTGTGGTGAGTGTGTCCAAATGAGGCGATATCCTCACATGTAAATACAAGTTGTGAGGTGGATCTATGGTTGTGACTCTTCACTTGGTGGAGCCGAATTCTCCTAGAAGTGGCTAAAATAAATTTACAATTACTAGAGGGAGAATTTACAAAATACCACCATACAAATACATGTTGACCAATCCACAAAAGGGGATTTGATCTTATACAAGACCTAACTTGATCAATCAACAAAAGGGGATTCGATCTATACAACAATTACTTAAATATAAGTAGAATATTCCTCAAAGTTACAATATTTCAACACTCCCCCTTAACAATATGGGTATTCTACTGACAACATTAATAACAACTAACTGGAATCTGTAGCACACCCATTTCGGAACTCTGGGCTTACTCACGCTCTGATACCCATTTTTACACACCATTTGTACCAAGGTCATACAAATATCATATATCCCATGCATTTAAACAATTAAACACATTTAACTCAGAGTAAAACATATCATTATTGCTATAATTAAACAATCCATATCATTCCATATTAACTCGTATACACAGCGGAAAACATGATAACATTTACAGTAGAGACATGATAAAATGTGATAAAACATAGTTAGACACTTATCTTGTAACAATGGTGGGATCCACCAACCAAATACAAGCCTTCCACGAACCTCCCAGCCTTAGACCGCACTGCTCATCAACTCAGCAGTGGGTCACCCCCAAGTTGGGACTAAGCTCCACCCCAAGGCAAGGAATCTAGGCTCAGGCTGAGGTTACAGGGAAAATAGTAACACACAACCACAAGGATGGAATGCTCTCCCAGGAATCTCCCATGCTCACTGCCCACAGACCCTCATTCCCCACATGCCTGTTCCACCCCAGGGGAATGCACCTTCTCTATCACCTAGGCAGTCCTTCGGCTGCCAATATCCATTACCTTGGGTTACAGGAACAGACCGGACCGGAAGTCTCCGGGCTCTATGGAAGCTACAGGGTTCCTTCCAGAAGTTCTCTCCTTCCTCTATGCACTCTCTCACCTGGAGGGAGACGCTCACAGGCCAACAAGCCTCACGCAGTCCATTACTGCGTAGTCTCAACAATCCCACAGGAAAACAAACACAGGCTTTCCAAAAACTGGTTCAGCAATCACAGGATGGCTTCACAGTCACGACTTCGGAACAGGGAATGCTTGCATAGGCTCACTCATCTTTCCCGAACAAGCAAAGACTCTTCCCCGAATTCAACACAGGCTTCTCGTAGGCTGGGGTTACATGCACAGGATTTCTCATAATCTGATACAGACATTCGAGTCACAGGGTCTCCCGAAGGTTCTCTACAGGAGTCGGGTTAGTCATACTGCTCAAATCTCTGTACGCATTCAGAAAATCCGGTGGAATGGGAATGGAACCTTCTCACGATTCACCCTGGCCATTTTATTCGCATGCACCAGGGTTGACACTTGTCACCCATGGAACTGCATGCATTCCACCAACACGCGTTCCTCCCACCACTTGGGAAATCATGTGTCCTTCCAAAAGGACTTAGGATAAAAACATATGATGCACATATCTTTTGGAATAATATTAAAATATTATTCCCAGGCTTAAGCCCCCCTAGGCTTAGCCCCTAAGCTCAACACTTAGCCCCTTTCCCACCTTCCAGCCCCTAATTCCTTGCCCACTCGGTGGATGCTCAGTCCCCCTTCACTCATTCATCGTGGTTGGTCTGCACCTGGTGGTGTTTATATTTTATTAAGTGTTCTGCATGATTACATATACAACAGCAGGCTCTTGAACTTCAATACTCTGGCTCCCTAGCCTAACAACACATAAGCCTCTAGCTTATGAAAACTTGGCTCACCAACCTATAAAACATAATTACAATTCCTTTCCAAACATGGTTTACAATGGGGCTCGGCCTTGGGGACATTACAATCCCCCTCCCCTTATTTTTGCACTATCCTCAATGCAACTTACACTGTCTCTGCAAGCCTTTCAAA
>JASDQU010025182.1:2667-29636 GCA_032191745.1 Picea mariana
AGGATGTGGTATCAAAAATTTGATACTTATATGTTGGGACTTGGCTTCACAAGAAGCAAAGAGGATCATTGTGTGTATTTTAAATTAATTGGTGATCATTTGATTTATTTGGTCTTGTATCTGGATGACATGTTGCAACAAGGAGATTATCAGGAGGTGAAAAGTCAGTTGTCCTCTAAATTTGACATGAAGGATCTCGGAGCTTAAAATTTCATTTTGGGCATGGAAATTAAAAGAGATAGCAAAAAGAGGAAACTCTAGTTAAATCAAAGAAAATATGTCAAGACAATATTGTAGAGGTTTAATATGCAGGAATGTAAACTGGTCAAGGTTCCTATTCATGTCGGTGTAGTTATCTGTGGATCAGTGTCCCAAGACACAAGAAGAGGAGGAGGACATGTCATGTGTTCCATATGCGAGTACAGTTGGCAGTTTGATGTATGTAATGATCTATACTAGATCGGACTTCGCACATGCGGTGGGAGTTTTGAGCAAGTATATGTCGAAACCAGGGAAGGAGCATTGGACAATAGTAAAAAGGGTTTTGGACAGTAGTAAAAAGGGTTTTCAGGTATTTGTGTGGAACTTCTAGCTATGGACTATGCTACCAAGGAAGACTTGGATTGGACAGAGTGTTGGATATACATGGCTTTGTGGATGCATATTGGGCTACAGATATGGATCGTAGGAGATCTACAACTGGGCATGTGTTTAACCTATTTGGAGGAGCAATAAGTTGGATTATCAAAAGACAGGTTGTAGTAGCACTTTCAACTACAGAAGTTGAATACATGGCAGCCACTCATGAAAGTAAGGAATCGGTATGGTTACAAATATTGTGTTTAGGTATTTGGTTGGTACAACAAGTTGTAAGGATATATTGTGACAGACAAAGTGCATTTTTTCTGGAGAAGAACTTGGATTATCATTCAAAGATAAAGTATATTGATATTCAATATCACTTTGTGAGAGACATGGTTGAAGAAAATAAAGTGTTGTTGATGAAGGTGGACACTTTGAAGAATGTTGTGGATTCATTAACAAAATATGTGAGCACTGTGAACTTATCTTGGTGTAGAGGATCCATGGGCATTGTTGCCCTGGATTGTTGAGTATGTAACTTTGTAACCCTCTATATGCAAAGAAAACAACAAGTGGGAGAATGTTAGGTATGTGTTATATTATTTTTACGAGCAGTAGTGAAAATAATTTTGCCTTGGGAAACGTGTTGCATTTTTTCCTCATTTTTCGTGTCCATATATGGGCAGTTTTTTGGCACATGGATTTTGTCGATGGTTTTCTATTTTCGGTTAAGGAATTAGGGTTTTTTACTAATCCAGGTCATTGGGTTAGGGTTTTGGATGCCATTGGCTCCTATATGTATATTCTATTGTAAACAATATATCACAATGAATGAATATATAATATGTCGGTTTTCCCGGTTTGGGTTTCCAGGGGAAAATCTCTGTGTAATGTTTGTATTTGCCATTGTATATTTTCTGTTCTTTTACATAAAATTTGTTTGCAGTAGATATTGTACAAGGTTAAAATCTACACTAATCATTTTAATTCATTCCTCATTGAAGTCTCATTAATGAAATTAAGTCATTGGAATTTGTGCCTTGAAGTGGGGTCCATTTCGCTTTTAATAAAAAAAATTAAAAAACTTTTATTTTGAAATTTTTTAATTGGCTACCTTTTTTAAAAATGAACTGTGTTTTAATTTCTTAAGCATGATATTTGACCTTCTAGCCATGGAAACCATTTTAAATTCAATATTCATCATCCCATATTTCCAACGAGTCCTCCTAACCAATATTTGGAGTTATGGATCTCAAGTTATAAGCTCGGGAAGTTGAGGTTCCAAGCAGATTTATCAACAAGTCATGCAGATAGAGTTGAATTTTATTTTACTTTTTGTGAGACTTATGTCCAATTTAATCCCTTGAAACATATTCCATCATATTCCTCGTCGAATTACCTATCCAACGAGGTATATTTTGTCAAAAACCAATGCCCATATATCGCGTTATGACCTCCAAAATTTTGTTGCTCAACAATCATTCATCCAATTCGTGGGTTAATATTGGCCCTCCATTAAAATTCACCTTTTTTAAAATGCTTCATCCCACATGCATTGTGGTAATAAGTCTTTAAGTGTTTATGTAGTTAAATCTTATGTAGATTTAATTTGGAACAAAGGAGACTATATAGATCGAGCCTTAGGAAAATCACGACTTAATAAAATATTGATGGTATGTGTTGGAGCCGCCCTTGTTTTTTAACCCGTCACAATTTTCTTTTCGATGCTGGAAATCATAAGATGGTTTTCTTTTGCCCCTCTGAGAGATCGATGATCCCTAAGAGCTTGAGCACGCAAGCAACTAAAAATTTTTTTTTACTCTCGAAGCAAGTCCTACATTTCGTAAGAATGTTCCCTCTTTTTGTTCTACTTCAGGATCTCGCAGGTCAGATACTATAACTCATGAATTCACACGTCCTAAGTCACGAAACGGTGAAGTCATTTTAAGCTCTCACTCAAGACAGTGACTAGGGTAGAATTTTTAACTCATGTTTAGATGTCGTCGAGGTTTCGCGCCTCGGCGTTCGCCAAACCCAATTTTTTATTTTTACAGCCCCGAGAGCCGAGAACACGAGGTCCTTTCAGGATAATCTTGGTCAAGGATTAAAGGCAAAAAGGCTAACCATGGTTAAAATTTGTTCTCAGCGTTTCGCCACTTGACACTATCATTTTCGAAAGTTACGGCATCTAAAACCCCGACTCACGAAGTCACAATGTAATTATAACATGATTAATTAATCACTTAATCCAAGATTACCTTCCCCTTAATTAAGCCTTGTTATCGCAGTCTCGCGGTTTCACAACTCGGCATATAGATCTCACAGAAACTTATCTTTGAAGTTTCAAGTTGTGATACGGCGAATAAAACGATTATAAAATTAATTATGCCTCAAATCGCGATTACCTTTAAGTAAACCAAATTCGGTCCTCGCGGTCTCGGGAGTTGGAGACTCAAAATGCTAAAAGAAAATCCACGATATAACGAATAGCGAGAAATTGATTAACGTTGACAAGATTGGATTAATTAAGTTAAAGCAAGATATATCCCGCGTCTCGAGGTTTGCACATTTCCCGAGGAAGCCTTTTCTCTCCATACTCCAACTGACTGTTAAACTGTCAGAAATTTATGACATTAATGGGAAACAGGGTAAATCTATGGATATAAGATCGGTTTTTACGGCGAAAATTTAATTCTAAATATGATTGGACGGGCTTGTTTTGAAAGGTACAGTTTTTTCAAATATATGGAAGAGATGCGTTTCATTATGCATTTTTCATAGCACATAGAGCTCATCACTTTTGAGCAAACTAACTTATGCATGTATACGCAGTTCTATCGTAGAAGAGCTAAAACGCAAGCTTCAGCAATGGCTCCGCGGAAAGCAGTAAAGGTGAATGTCGATGTTATAGGACAAGGCTCGGATACTGTCTCCGATACTTCGCCCCGAAGTGTCGACTCGATTCCTAACTGGTCATTTGTTTCAGACATTCTGCAATCTGAATTGATGGATTATTCAGACGACTCCGACAGCAACAAAAAAGATGATCTAAACACCAAATACAAAATAGTTGTCCAGTCCGAAATGCACAGAGTAGCGGCCCGGCCATGGTTGCTTCCTTATTATGACATGGTCTGATGGGCATGTGATCATGTAGATGTACCGACCAGGACTATCATGAACGAGCAGGGAGTCACTATAGGGACTTTTAAGGCTGAGCATATGCAAACCATGTACAAGCTACCTACGACGTCCGAATACACATATGGCACTGAGTTCCTGGAGGAATTCAAGGAGAAGGAGTGCACTCAGTATGATAAAACCATGTCTGGTTTGATAAAGGATTGGGTTTTACGCACCGCGAAATTCATAGCTAATGACAAAGGTGTTTATTCAATCGGTTCGTTGCAACCGCAGTATAAATATGTGGCCATGATGGCTTGCTGGTTATATGGGAGAGAGGACACATCGCATTTTTACCTTGCGTGGGTGCCTCTGATGTTTCGGGTCGCAGAAGGTTTCTCTTTTAACTGGGAGAGGATGCTTTCAGATAGCTTGACCAATCAGGTCACAGAGTATTGGGAGCAGAAGGAGAGTGGGAAGGCGTCATCATTCTTCATGTCCGCGTATATTATGGACGCAATCTGTTCTATGACACCATTTCCATTGATGAGTTGGGGCTGGACTCCGGTCGAAGACAAACCCATACATGTATACCATGAAAAGCTATGGGAAAACAAAGCAGAAAAGTTCACATATGAAATTTTTAACTGGGTGATGGTGCCCTTGCATATCACCATTTTTGGCCACCCACCACCTCGTATCTCGGACAGCATTGCAACAAATCTGAGTAGCAGAGCGGACTGGTACGTGGAGGCAGATTTTTTGTACTTCAGAGTTTTCAGGGCTTCTGTTCCCCCTCATGCATTGCCATTGTTCATTCCTGACAGGCTGGCTTGTCGCGAGGTCGCCTGGCAGATGGTAATTGGCGGGGTGAGTAAAGAACTCAAAGGGTACTCAAAGAAGGTATGGCCGTCTTTTCCCATTCGGTTGAATTCTTATTCTTTATTAGATTTCGGGTATGCCAAAGCCGAGGCTGCAGCCCTGGAAGACCTAAGTTTGGTCTCCATCGAATATAAGAAACATGATCCACAGAGGGTTGTGAGCAAACATTTAGCTAATTGTGGGCTCAAGATATTTGAGCATGAGAATTCACCCCCGGATGACGTTTTCCGAGGGGCAAGGTCTTATGAAGAAGCTCTAGCTCAGATCCAATCCTTAGCACCCGAAGACATAGCCGTTGTATTGAGATTCCAGGAACATAGACAAAGCTGTCTCCATGTTGTGTTGCGATGTGGGAGTCCAGGTGTTTCCGAGATGAAACAGAAGGATGCTGAAGGTTCTAAAGACTCAACTCCTGACCTTGGAAAACACCAGGACGAGGAGGAACAAACGAGGAATCCCGAAGCAGAGGTGAAGACTCTGGACCCGCCAAGGAAACAGAATCCGAAGGCAGAGGTGAAGACTCCAGATCCGCCAAGGAAACAGAATCCGGAGACAGAGGTAAAGACTCTGGACCTGCCAAGGAAATAGAATCCGGAGACTGAGATAAAGACTCCAAGACCGCCAAAGAAGCAAAATCCTATTGATACTCCAGGATAATCGGCAAAACAAATCAGAGAACCCATCACCTCGGTCACACCCTTGCAGTCGACACAGGGAAATGTCGGCAAGGGATGGATATTTAATGAAGAACTGAGGCCCATAAGAGCAGAAGAACTCCCTCCGAATGAGTTTTTCTTTGATAAGAAGAGGAAAGTTGTAGTAAAAAGAGATTTCTATCAAGAAGGAGGGTCTACTACGAAAAAATATAAAATCATGACCGATGGAAAAGATAAGAAAAGTGACCAATTCGCCACTGAAATCGCAGGAACACTGGGAGCATATGCTTTGGCAAATCAATTCTCAGTCGGGCTTTAGAAGAACCAACTGAGAAGGAAGAATCGCCTAATCAGGACCCTCGAGGCTAGATTAGCCACAGCCACGGAGAACGCTAAAAGTTAGGCTAGCGTGGAAATAGAACAGGCCAGATTGGCTGAAAAAAAATGAAATGGAGGTGCTCAGAGCTAAGCTCGAGCAAGCACAGTTGGTGGTCTGAGATGGTCGAACGAAGGCGAGCCAACAGAGGAGTTTAATTGAACAGCTACAGGCTCGGGTAGAAATCACCGAGATAAAAATGATAGACATCGAGATATTTAAGTCCCAAGCGATCAAGATTCGGAGCAGAATCTCTTCGGCACAACAAAATTTGCTCACCAAGGTGGGAGCGATTCGGGAAAAATGTCTGTTGGTCCATCAAGTTTCCGAGAACTTATCGACCAGAGAAAGGGATGCAGGAGCAGCTCGGGTCACCTTCCAGGAGGCGGTAATAGCCACTAACAACTAGGTTTCGATGGGTACTCCCAGGTTCACCATCTCAGAGCAAACCTGAGGAAATATTCTGTTGAAGGATTGGGAGAACAACATCGCCTTGGGCAAGGAACAAACCCAAAATATAACCAACTCCCTCGAAGAATCTTTTAATTCTATAGACGGCGAGATGCTGGGAATTGACAGCGGAGGCAATGCTGAAGCATTGATTCAAATGAATTTGGAACAAATCTCACTTGATTTGAAAGATAAGGAAGAAAGAGATTTGGCTGATATCTCTCAGATGAATATGGTGGACATAGTCCAAGTTGATAAGTACATGATCAAACGCAGTGCGCAACTAAGTGCCCTCGACATCATCGATTCACAAATGGAAGACAAGTTGCAGCAATTAGCCCGAGAATGTTACTTCGTCGAGGCCAGTTGTCAAGCAGAAACATCACGGCTCATATCCCAGCTAGTGGAAAGATGCATCGCCTGCACTGAGTCCGCGTGACAACAAACACCTGGCACCAAGTGAAGATGGAGTAGGCGAAATGGAGCGATTGCTCTCTTCTCGATCATAACCGAAATTTTGCGACTGTTGAGATTCTATCCGTTTTGTAAAAATTGTATAAATATATCCCAGAAACAAATACACCAAGTTGGACCCTTTTGTGTCATTTGTAATAGAGTTTTACAGTGAGAGTTAATACAAGCAGATCTGGAGATTCTCAATTCCGTCACTACTGTATTACAAGTTTGCTTCCTTGTTTCTCATTTTCCATTTCAATTCATATTCATAATTAATGTGCTTCGTTATAATTTAGTACGACCTCTACTATAACGGATGAATTTGGGTTTTCTGTAAATTGTTTATTGTCTTTCCTCTGCACCAGCTATCAGCTGTGTAAGACCAATCTGCATTTTCGGAATTCTACATATATTCTTTGATACATTGGTTATTTTCTTACATATTTTCCTCTCTCGTTTATGTCGTGAGATTTTCCCCTAGTAGGAACCTTACACTATAAACGGCTCAATGTTTTTCTCACATCTCACACCTTTTATTAAAATATAATATAGTTACGGGAATGAGCCTTAGATTTACATCCCTATTTTATTTCTACAACCGTAAGTTCTCTTTCATAAGACCAAACTGAGACAGCACTTAACCTTTCTTAAAGTCTTTCCTACCCTTACTGTTCCCCCATGACAGTTCCTGTACCAACTCAACCTAACGTTGAACCCAGACTATCGAATCAAACGCACATTGCCTTGAATCTCTTCGACTTCATTCTTAAAACAGCAACTAACTGAGACGAACTTGAACAATCATGGACAGCCATTGAACGGNTACTGTTCCCCCATGACAGTTCCTGTACCAACTCAACCTAACGTTGAACCCAGACTATCGAATCAAACGCACATTGCCTTGAATCTCTTCGACTTCATTCTTAAAACAGCAACTAACTGAGACGAACTTGAACAATCATGGACAGCCATTGAACGAGACATAACTACCCAGGAACAGTTTGAAGCCAGACAACGCCAACGAAGAAATCTCCCTTAGTTTCCTTCTCCGAAGATTGACGTTTCTCCCTTCTCCATATTTTAACCACTTTCATATGCCTTGACACTGTACTTTTGAGCCTTAAGTACAGACTCAGGAACAACATCTTTCTGGCGCCGTTACCGGGGACCGAAGTTATGAAATTTTTTTCCCTGGGAAAACGACAATTGTTTTTCATTGAAAGTGTTACCCTTTGATAGTGAACAAAGGGTACCCACCCTTTAAGGCTTTTTATCATTCACTTGGTGACTCCACGAAGAAATAAATTGGCATTCGGTCGAAGGAATACCAGACAAAACCCAGATGGTGAGCAGATTACACCCGTTACCGATCCCGAAAAAATTCTAAAGGAGAGAGGCTCTTTAAGGCCAAACGCTGCAGTTTACCAACTTGAAATCCCATCACTGAAGGCTAAGAGTCGTTCTGAACCCTCAACTTCGCTCAGTCCTCACGTTCCTTATCCTTCCTCACCAGAATTTCCTCTTCATGAAGAAAATAAAGATTCCTTTTTTATTTTCCAAAACCCCCTGTATAACTCCCCACAAACAACAATGGTAGTTGTTGGAGGAGGAGGTGGAGGGTTTATAGGAGGAGGCGGAGGGTTTATCATAGGAGGAGGGGGAGGAGTCCCTCTAGGAGGAGGTGGAGGTGCCCCTCTAGGAGGAGGTGGAGGTCAAGGGCCTGCCCCCCCTCCCAGATTTTTCGCAAAAGTTGCTGTCAGATATGCCCCATTAGTATTGCCCGTCCCCCTACACGATCTTCCAGAAAATTACATAACAAATTTACCGAAATTCACCGGAGAGGGGGATCTGACAGCGGCCAAACATATTAATTTTTTTCAACCAATTCGCAGATGTCTTTGGTATCGAACACGAGGATGTCTATTTGAGACTACTTGTCCAAAATTTTGAAGGTCAGGTCCGAACTTGGTTTCAGAGCCTACCCACAGCCTCTATCCTGTCATATGACGCTTTGGAAGATGCTTTCCTCAGACAATGGGGAGAGCGAAAATACCATCTCTATTATCTAACCGAATTTGGGTCTTTGAAGAAAAAGAGCTCAGAAACAGTCATGGAATTCATCCAGAGATTCAATAAACTGTACAATAAAATCCCAGCTGAAGTCAAACCTTCTCAACCCATGGCCAAAGTGACTTTCGCCGGAGCTTTTGAGCCAGATTTCGCACTACTTCTGCGAGAGCGAAGGGGATCCACCTTAAACCATATGCAGGATGATGTGGTAGAGATATAATCTAATATGATGGCTTCGGGTAAACTTAAGGCTAGAGTAGAGACTGGAAACTGAGAGACCAAGTGCTTTAGAGAACAAGCTGACCCTTCAGGGTCCAATAGATCCTCAGACAATAGGGTGGATGATATGGCTAGAGTGATTAAAGAGTTGTCAAATAAAATAGCCCGAATGGAACTCGAACAGGCCAAGCTTGACTCTTATCCCAAAAAAGATTTCAAGAGAAATCAAAACCCTCCTAATCAACAAAGACAAATAAAAAAGGAAGATCAGAAAATACAAGATCCCTTGAAGAATGAAAATTTTATAGGAGCTAACGATTTTCAAGACTTCGAGGATTCAGATAATGATGTCACAAACTTCAGTGATGACTGTAGTCAACCATATATGACTCGCGAAGACTACGAAAAGTCTCTAAATACGCCAAAGCCATCAAATGAGAGTGAGGAGGGTGATCACACCGAGATCTGTGAATCTCAATCAGAAACTGAGATAATGATGGCTGATTTTCAACCAAAGTACAATCTAAGATCTAAGAATAAGCCCACCTCCACGACTCAACTCAAGAAAATCCTTCAAAGAGGCCAAGCTTGTGAGCCTCCTTCGGACGAGACCCCATTACCCAACAACAAAACTAGAAGAGTAAGCACTCAAGAGTTCGAGGTGGAAAAAGTTGGGACTCAAACATAGGAAACCGAACCCGTAAATAAAGCTACGTCTTCAACTAGGACCATGAATGATAAGTTTGTCCAGACAAATAATTCAGAAAGGAAGAATTTGGAAGTCTCAACCAGAGAAACAGACAAGGTAAGCGGATCTTTTAGTTTTGAAAATGAGTTAAACAAAATTAAGATACCAATCCCTTTGGTGGAATTAGCGAAAAACCCCGTTTATCGCAAAAAAATTACCAAAATGATAGGTGTCTCTGAACTAGAAAGCCAGTCCGATGTCATAAACTTGGAAGATGATAGACCTAACATCACTTTTGGTCCCCATTTTGAAGGGTCCAAAGACAACATCGCTCCCTTTTATATCACTTTGAATGTATATGATCAGTTGCTGCATAATTGTATGTTAGACTCCGGAGCTTCCCATAATGTTATGCCCAAGATTATAATGGAGAAGTTGGGTCTCCATATCACAAGACCTTATGGAAATCTGTACTCTTTTGATTCGAGGAAGTTTAAATGCATGGGGATGATAAAGGATCTGGTAGTCACCCTGGTGCAGGTCCTGGTTAAGAGTATCCTGATGGATGTGGTTATCGCAGATATTCCCTCTAAGTAAGGCATGTTTTTATCTAGGTCATGGGGAGCCAAGTTGTGGGGTTCTCTTCAGTTAGACATGAATTATGCCACAATCCCTGTGTTCAGTGGTCAGTTCACTCATTTATACAGAGAAACAAGATTAGAATATACAGTCAGTGACCCTCAAAAACCGCACAACTTCCCTATTTACATTGCAGACCAAGACCTGGGAAATTGCATCTTGTCTTTTGATGATGGTCTAGATGGTTGCCTGGAGGAAATCGATACAAAGTAAGAAGAGTCAAAACCCATGATAGAAGAGTTGTGTAATACTGGTGTTTGGAAAATGTATTTTGACGGTGCTTCATCTTCTGAAGGGGCAGGTGCTGGAGTACTTTTGGTGGCACTTGAAGGTAAGTTCATTGTTCCTTTCTCCTATCGTTTTCAGTGGGACATAGATTACACTAATAACGTATACGAGTATGAAGAATTGATCTTAGGATTAGAGGCTGCCAAAAAGATAAATATAAAAAACTTGGAGGTATATGGTGATGCGGAATTAATAGTAAAACAAGTAAACCGACAGTACCTGGCCAGGCATCCCAGACTAAGAGCGTATAGAAATTGTGCTTGGGATCTCATGGAAAAAAATTTCTCATCTGTGAATATCCATTTTATCCCTCGCGCAGAGAATATACATGTTGATGCATTGGCAAAGGCAGCTTCAACCTTCTCTCCTCCCACGACCTTCAAACTGAAGTATCACATTGAAATCAAATACAAACCCTCCATACCAGACAATATCCGACACTGGCAAGTCTTTGAAGATGACGAACAAATTGAGAAATTCCTTACAGCAGTAGGCGAATTCTCAGATACTCACGCTGACCAAGAAAATCAGAATGACTCCAGGTGGATCATGCAAGAAGGAGAGGAACCTGAAATCTTCCGAGAAAAAATTGCGGATCATCGTATGCTAGTCCTTAAAAGAAATCAGATCCCCAAAGGATTGATTCCTTTGGAAAGACTTTTTGATTAGAATGATGTACCTGTAAAGTCCACTTTGCAGCCCCAACCAGAAGAAGTGGAGGACTGTGATTTAGGAACCGAAAAGGAACCCCGGATGGTAAAAATATTGAAGTTCCTCCCTCAAAAAGCAAAAGTTAAGTATAAAGACTTACTCAGACAATACAAATATGTTTTCGCCTGGTCCTATGATGAATTGAAAACGTATGACACTTCCATTATTGATCACAAGATACCTTTGAAGCCTGGGGTCAAACCGTTTAGGCAAAAGCTTAGGCAAATTAACCCCATTATGTTACCCGTGATAGAAAAGGAAGTTAAAAAACTCTTGGACGCAAAAATTATCGTACCTCTGAGTTACTTGGACTGGGTAGCTAACCTAGTCCCAGTCAGGAAAAAGAACGGGGAAATTAGACTGTGTGTGGATTTCTGAAACTTAAACAAGTTGTCTCTCAAAGATAACTACCCGCTGCCCAAGATGGACCATGTTTTAGAAAAGGTTGTTGGAGCTAATCGAATGTCTATGATAGATGGTTTCTTTGGTTATAATCAGATCTCTATGAATGAACAAGACAAGGAAAAAACTGCTTTCACCACGCCCTGGGGTACTTTCATGTATGATAAATGCCTTTTGGTTTGATGAATGCAGGGGCCACTTTCCAGCGAGCTATGGACATCGCCTTCGTGGGAGAAAAGGACAAGTTCATAGTTATTTACCTCGACGATCTGACGGTTTTCTCTAAAACTGACGAAGAACATCTGATGCATCTAAAACAGACTTTCGAAAAGTGTCGCAGGTTTGGCCTATCCATGAACCCAAAGAAATCACATTTCGCTATGCGAGAAGGTAAGCTTCTGGTCCATGTTGTATCTAAGGAAGGAATCAGGATTGATCCTAAGAGGATTGAAGTGATAGATACTATCACTATCCCGAGAAATATAAAATAAATTCAATCATTCTTAGGAAAGATAAATTTTCTACGAAGGTTCATTCCCAATTTCGCTGAGATTGTCAAGCTGATTATAGGAATGTTGAAGAAGGATAGCGGGGTAAATTGGACCACCGAAGCCAGGGCATCGTTCACGCATATTAAAAAAGTTATAAGCGAGGCACCTGTGTTAGCAAGTTCGGATTATCTAAAAGATTTTCTCATCTTCTCTTTTGCTTCTGAACATACCATCACCGCGGTACTCTTGCAGAAAAATGAAGAGGGGTTCGAACAGCCGATAGCATTTTTGAGAAAAAGCCTCAGAGATGCAGAACTGAAATATGACATAATAGAAAAACAAGCATATGCAATGGTAAAAGCATTCAAAGCATTTAGAACCTATGTGCTACATTCAAAAATAATCACGTATGTGCCTACCAGTTCTGTAAAAGTCATATTGGTACAGCTGGACAGTGACGGAAAAAGAGGGCGATGGCTTGCTAAAATACAAGAATTCGATCTGGAAGTCAAGCCGACTAAATTGATAAAGGGGCAGGGTCTGGCCAAACTCTTGGCTGAGTCGAATCTTAGAGCTCTTGATATTAATTGCATGCAAGAAGAAGACGGAGACACACACCTACACGAGCCAGATGACCAAACAGATCCAAGGTCGAGGAAAATTTCATATCGTCAGGATGGTATAAAGACATAGTGTTCTACTTGTTAAACCTGAAATGCCCAAATGAACTATCACCAGCCAAATGCAGAACTTTAAAACTACATGCTGTAAAATATTGCATCGCCGAAAATCAGCTATACTGGAAGGATCCACTCGGGTTCCTGCTAGTCTATTTGGTTGAGTCGAAAACTCCATGAGTTATAGAGGAATTTCATGAAGGAGTCTGTGGAGGAAACCATGCATGGAGAGCCACATCCTATAAGATCTTGAGGGCCGGATACTATTGGCTGAAACTATTTTCAGACGTCAATGCCAAAGTTGTGTGCATTCAACCCTTGTCAAAAATTCGCTGGTAAACAGAAACTCCTTGCACTACCACTCGTTCCAGTCAAAGCTGAAGCTCCATTTCAAAAATGGGGTCTAGACTTCATAGGGGAAATTAATCCTCATTCCAGTGCTCAGCATAACAGGGAATGGAGTGAGGAGAGAGGATAGGGATTGGGGGTGAGGTGAGAGAAAGGGATATGGGGGAATGGGGATGGAAATCATGATCCCACGTTTTATGGAGAGAGGGGGATGAAGGGAAAAGGAGGGGAGAGAGAAATGAAAAAAAAATGATGAAGTATAGGAGAGAAGGTATGGTATAGATAAGATAGGAGTGAGGGGAAGGGATATGGAGGGATAAGGAGTGTGAAAAATTATAAGTGTGGGAAAGGGTTGAATTGAGGAGTGTTAAGAACTTCAAAAAAATTTAAAGTATGGAGAATAGGAGAAAGGTATAGAGATAAGAAAAATTTAAGAAAGATTCTAAGTATGGAGAAGAACTGTAGATTATAACCTTGTACAATTTTACTGCAAATAGATTTTCAATAAAAGAATAGAAAAGATACAATGTAAAATACACACATTACACAGAGATTTTTCCCCTAGAAAGCCAAACCGAGAAAACCATCATATTCTATATTCATTCATAGTGATACATTATTTAAAATACAATATACATATAGGATCCAACAACATCCAAAACAATCCAGGGTAGCAATGCCCATGGATCCTCTACACCAAGAGAACTTCTCAGTGCTCACATATTTTTTTAATTAATCTGCAACATTCTTCAAAGTGTCCACCTTCATCAGCAACCCTTTCTTTTCTTCAACCATGTCTCTCACAAAGTGATATTGAATATCAATATTATTTGTCTTTGAATGATAATTCGGGTTCTTCGCCATAAAAATTTCACTCTGACTGTCACAATATATCCTTACAGCTTGTTATACCAACCCAATAATTGAACACAATATTTGTAACCACACTGCTTCCTAACTTTCATGAGTGGCTTCCATGTATTCAGCTTATGTAGTTGAAAGTGCCACTATAGCTTGTCTTTTTCTCATCCAACTGATTGCTCCTCCAAACAATTTAAACACATACCTGCTTGTAGATATCCTACGATCCATATCTCCAACCCAGTATGCATTGACAAATCCATGTATTTCCAACACTCTATCCAATCCTGGTCTTCCTTGGTAGCAGAATCCATAGCTCGCAGTGCCACGCAAATACCTGAAAACCCTTTTTACTATTGTCAAATGCTCTTTCCCTAGTTTTGACATATACCTTCTCAAAAATCCCACTGCATGTGCAATGTCTGGTCTATTACAGACCATTGCATACATCAAATTGTCAACTAAACTCACATGTGGAACATGATACATGTCCTCCTCCTATTCATGTGTCTTGGGACACTCATCCGCGGATAACTTTACACCAACAGGAATCGGGACCTTGATCGGTTTACATTCCTACATATTAAACCTCTGCAATATTGTCTCGACATATTTTCTCTAATTTAACCAAAGTTTCCTCTTTTTCCGATCTATTTTAATTTCCATGCCCAAAATTAAATTTAAAGCATCGATATCCTTCATGTCAAGTTTAGAGGACAACTGAGTTTTCACATCTTGGATAATCTTCTTGTTGTTTCCTATCAGCAACATGTCATCCACATACAAGACCAAATAAATTAAATGATCACCAATTAATTTAAAATACACACAATGATCCTCTTTCCTTCTTGTGAATCCAAGTCCCAGCATATAAGTATAAAAATTTTGATACCACATCCTTGGTGATTATTTTAAACCATATAGGAACTTTTTCATCTTGCATACCAGCTCCTTATTTCCCTTCACATCAAAGCCTTTTGGTTGCTTCATATAGGTTTATTCTTCCAGATCCCCATGTAGGAATTTTTTCTTCACATCCATCTGTTCTACTTCAAAATCAAATGGAGTAGCAACAGATAACAGAAATATTATAGAAGTTAACTTGGCAACAGGAGAAAAAATATCACCAAAATCAATTCCCTCAACCTAGGAATAACCCTTTGCTACTAACCGAGCTTTGTATTTCTCCACTTTTCCTTCTGCATTCAGCTTCTTTTTAAATACCCAATTGCTTCCAATGGGATTTCTTCCAGTCAGCAACTCCACTAGATCCCAAGCCTCATTCTTATCCAAGGCTTCCATTTCTTCATCCATAGCCTTTTCCAAAGCTTTCCATCCTCTGAATCCACTGCCTCCTTAATAGTTCTAGGATCATCATCAGTAATAGACAAAGAAAAATTTGAACAGAAATCGGATGGAGTATACCTTTCTGGTAGCCTTCTTTCTCGAACTGATCTCCTCAATACTTGAGTATGAGGATATTCTTCTTCTTATTCATGTTCTTCTGTAGGGTCTAATTCATCATCCTTTAAATCAAACTCGATTTTCTCTAGTTCTTCCTTACTTGGTAGGAATTCCCATTTAACAACATCCTTCATTTCTCTAAATACCACATCTCGGCTATACACTACCTTCTTATTTTCTAGGTTTCAAAGTTTATAACCTTTGAGACCATATTTATACCTAATAAAGATACACTTGTCATCCTTCTTTTCTAGCTTACTCATGTTTTCCTTTGGAACATGAACATAGGCCTCACAGCAAAATACCTTGAGATGTGTGAGAATGTTTCTTACCAATCCATACCTCTTGTGGAGTCTTTTCATCCAGTGTTGATGAGGGTGATATATTGACCAAGTAACATGCAGTACCCACTGCCTCTGCCCAAAATTATTTCCCTAACCCATCACCACTGAGCATGCACCTTTCTTTATCCATCAGTGTCATGTTCATCCTTTCTGCAACTCCATTCTGCTGAGGTGTATATGGAGTAGTCTTCTACCTTGCTATACCTTACTTCTTACATAATTCTTCAAATTCATTCTCGCGGAACTCTCCGCCATCATCTGTCCTCAACACCTTAATTCTTTTCTCTATTTGATTCTCAACAAGAGCCTTAAACTATTTAAACATGTCAAAGACTTTAGATTTCTTCTTGAGGAAATATATCCAAGTATTCCTCGAGAAGTCATCTATAAATGAGACATAGTAAACAGATTTTCCCAATGATGGAACCGACACAGGTCCAAACACATCACTGTGAACTAGTTGTAAAATTTCTTCTACTCTCGTCGCACCAGAGGGGAATCTTACTCGATTTTGCTTCCCATATACACAATGTTCATAGAAATCAAAATCCAGGGATTAGTTAGACATACCTTCAACCATACCTTTACCGTGTAGTAGTCAAAGACCCTTCTCTTTGATATGCTCCAGTATTTGATCCCACAACATAACCTTTTCTCCAGAGACTGTAGGAGTTCTTTCTTCTTCAACTCCAATATGAGGAACTTCCACCCATCACTAATAGTGCTTCCTTGCAGCTTATACAGAGTTCCAAAATGAACTCCCTTCAACAACACCATTGCTCTTCGAACCATTCTGCAGGTTTCCTTTTCAAATATTGTTTTTACCCCTGCATCGTCCATTATTCTTATAGAAATAAAAATTTTGGCCAATATTGGGATGTGAATAACACCGGGTAGTGTTATAATCCTTCCATATATGATCCTCAACCTAACTTTTCCTCGACCTATGATTCTAGTTGTCGAGTCATCACCTAGGAAAAGATTACCTCCATCATACATTTCATATTCGCGTAAGCACTCCCTGTGGGGATTCATATGAAAGGATGCACCTAAGTCAACCAACAATGCCTCATGATCTGCATGTGTGCTTGAAGAAGACAAGTACACATCCCCTCCTTCTTCCTTTTAGGTATTTTCTTCTGTAGAAGGTGATTCTTCATATCCATTCTTTTTCTCAAATTTGGATCTACACTGCTTCTTGTAGTGCCCTTCTTTTCCACATCTCCAGCATACCTTTACAAAATTTCCAGGAGACTTAGATCTTCCCTTGGAATTAGATCTCCCAATTGATGACTTAGATCTATTTCTTTCCTGGGATCTTCCTCTTGCAAATAATGCATCTGTGCTATGCCCTTCCATGTTCTTATGTATCATATCCTCCGACAAAAAGGATGATACCACTTCATCAAACTTCAAGGAAGTTGTATTACTACTTAAGGCCATAACCAGACTATCCCACGAGTCTGGTAAAGAGCATAGTAAACTAATACACTTATCTTCATATGAAATTTTAATCTCAATAGATACTAATTGACTTACCATAATATTGAAGGCGCTCAAATGTTCTGACACTGAGTCTCCACCTCTCATCCTTAGGTTATATAGCTTCTTTCTCAGGAATAGTTTATTTACTAGGGACTTAGACTGATGCAACTTCCCCAACTTATCCCATAAATATTTGGTTGTAGCTTCCTCTGACACATTCAGTAATATTGAATCTGAGAGACACAGTCGGATTGTGCTCTTCGCCTTCTGATCCAACTTTTTACAGTCATTTGTTTAAGTTCTTGTAGGTGCAGTACCTGGATCCACTACGATCCACTGATCTCTATCCACCAACAAATATTCCATATTGAGCTTCCACAACACAAAAAATTTCCCATTAAACTTCTCGATCTCCATTTTCGAATTGCCCACCATTTCTTTTCATCTAAAAAAATCAATACCACAAATCTACCACTGTAACAAGGCTTATCACAGTCCCGAGCCAAACCCTTGACCAAAAAGGTGTCCCCCTGAAGCCAACAAAGGTCTGATACCAAGGGTATATTTTAGCCTTGTACAATATTTTACTGCAAACAAATTTTCAATAAAATAATAGAAAGATACAATGGAAAATACACACATTACACAGATATTTTTCCCCTCAAAACCCAAACCAGGAAAACCATCATATTCTATATTCATTCATGGTGATACATTTTTTACAATACAATATACATATAGGAGCCAGCAGCATCCAAAACCCTAACCCAATGACCTGGATTATTCAACAACCCTAATTCCTTAACTAGAAATAGAAAACCATCGAAAAAAACCATGTGCTGAAAAACTACCCAACAATGGACACAAAAATCGAGGCCACATGAAAAACGAGGCAAAAATGTGACATGTTTCCCGAGGCAAAAAAAAATTATGGACGCTTCCCCCAAACCCCCGAAGGGGAGGCCTAGAGACCACCCCTCAAACCCCCCTGTGTGCCCGGTGCAACGTAGCATACACTAGAGCTAGTCGTGCAAATAATATAACACATACCCAACAAGAACAAGAGGGGGAGAGATGAAGTGAAGAGGTGAAAAAAAATTCTAAGTATGGAAGAGAGTATGGAGAGGGGGAAATGAGAAGTAGATTATTTTAGTTCCAAGAAAATTATAAGGTTCCAAGAACACAAACAAGGTTCCACGAAAAATTAGCTTTGTTGCACATGGAAGAAGTTCTCTTTGGGCGGTTAGACAAAAACGTGGATATCTTGATCATACTGACTCATATTTTTATTCCATAAAATGTGTGATGAAGTTGAAACTGAAGGTTATTCCATGAACTAATGATCTTTCAAATTTATTTCTTTTGACATCAAAATTTTTATTTTTCCAAGAGCGAGAAACCTAGGTGATCAATTTTTTTGATCAACAACTGATTCCAACTATGGGACAGTAACCCCTTGTGGGTTTCTAAAAATCCAGAATCTTGGTCAACTACTTTCTTCATTAGGTTGTAGATTCATCTTCATAATAAATTGTTGTAATTGTTCTCCATTGGTCCATGGAGTCATCTTCAAGCATTATCTCCATCTAACAATTGCTTTATTGTGCAAACTTTTGACTGAAGAAATGGATTATGTACAAACAAGGTCTACTTACCCTATCCTTCTTAGTGGAAAGGGACACTTTTCAAGTGTAAGTATATTTCCAATGGAGCCATTCAAGCATCCATATGATTTTTGGAATGAACTCCAAAAATGGGGAACATATCGAGGCTAGTACCAGAGAGTTAGGGGCATGTATAAAGTGTGTTGAGGAAAAACTGAGACAAATGTAACCAAAATATGATTGGCCAACAATTCTTTGTAACCATGATTTAATGAAATCAATTCTTTTTTTCTCAAGAATTCTATTGTCTTTGGTTGGATGAGAAGTTTCCAATTCAAAAATACTTTCATATTTCTCCTTATTTCTGACCACATTCAAAATTCTTGATTTATTGGAAATGTCCTGAAAGAATTCATCCTTCATATAGTGGCAATATTTCCCATCATTATTCTCAAGATTAATTTATTCCACTGATTCTTCTTGTTTCCAATGTTCTTGTGACTTTTCATCATCTGTTGCAACATTTTATGCATGAGCATGTTGACTGAAATCTTCTTGTGAATTTGGTGGAGGCTCCTCAATTTCATTCTCAAAATTGTTGCTTGAGAGATATTCATATGGAGTATATGAAAGGATTAAATATTCATTGTCTTGTGTCCATATGGGAGAGGGTGGTTTAGCAAACTTTTCAGCAAATGAATTTTCCAACACGTCCCAACCAATAATGGTCCTAGGCAATAATGAATACAACCATTCATGAACATTCTCATGTAGAGTTTGTGCAAATAATCGAAACACGCTTCCTTATTAGAGAAACCACTTTAATTAATGCCTCATTGAAGTCTCATTAATGAACTTAAGTCATTGGAATTTGTGCCTTGAAGTGGGGCCCATTTCGTCTTTAATAAAAGTTTTTAATAAACTTTTATTTTGAAAATTTTAATTGATTGTGTTTTTTAAAATCGGACTATGTTTTAATTTTATAAGCAAGATATTTGACCTTTAAGCCATGTAAATCATTTTATATGCAATCTTCATCATCCCATATTTCCAACAAGTCCTCCTAAGAAATATTTGGATTTATGGATCTCAGGTTATAAGCTCGGGAAGTTGAGGTTCCAAGCAGATTTACCAACAAGTCATGCAAACAAAGCTGAATTTTATTTAATTTATGTGATAAGTATGTCCAATTTCATCCCTTTAAACCTATTCCATCATCTTCCTCATCAAATTACCTTTCCAACGAGGTATATTTTGTCAAAACTCAACGCTCGAATCTCAATTTATGACCTCGAGAAGTTCATTGCTCAACAGTCGTTCATCCAATTCATGGGTTAATCTTGGCCCTCCATTAAAACTAACCTTTTTTAAAATGCTCCATCCCACATGCACTTTGGTGATAAGTGTTGCATCATTTTCATCACTTGAATGAGCAAAAGAGGGACACTTACAAGTCTATTTGGGTCAGTTGAACAGGATAGAAGTGAGTGCAAGAGTTAGACACATCAAGCACAAGAAATAAATAAACAACTAAGCTAATAACAACTAAAGAAACAAAACTAAAGTTCATAAGGAAATTAGAACCAAAATCAACCAAACAATTGACCAATATTCATGCCACCAATGGATAGATTGTATTAGTGGGCAAACACCAAAAAGAAAGGGAGACTTATGGGTCCCCTCTTCCTCCAAGGGAGGGCTCTTTAATCCCCTATGTGAGAGCTCTTCTTACAAATATAAAACTAAAAAGGAAATGGTGAAGAAATCCA
This sequence comes from Picea mariana, assembly GCA_032191745.1. Taxonomy (NCBI): domain Eukaryota; kingdom Viridiplantae; phylum Streptophyta; class Pinopsida; order Pinales; family Pinaceae; genus Picea; species Picea mariana. The sequence goes on from JASDQU010025182.1 coordinate 23,253, forward strand.
AAGCTCATTCCCTCAAGAGGTGAATTGAATGGCTCAATGAGATGATGCTAGTATGCTCCAAGAAGGAAAGAGGTTCCTTGTAGGAGAATAGAGGCAGCATAACAATACAAATAGATTCTTGAAAATATAGTGCAACCATGGCCTCTTTTTATAGTAAATCTTTGAGGCATTATCCAACCGGTCTTTAGTGTGAACAAGGGGCTCTTTAGGGAACCCTTAGGTCTTTAACCAGCCCACCACTTGGATTCATCTCGGATTTGAGTGTCAAATTGACTTAGGAGTTAAACCAGAAGTGGGTGAGGGGCCAACAAGAACCATAAAAGTGTCGTTCTCAGGTGTGTGCGGATTTTTGCGTACACAGTCGGGCGTCGGTCGCATGTGCGCTTTTCTTACATTTCTAACCTACGCATGTGCACGCGCACCCTATAGTTCTTTTGCACATGTTAATTTTTTAACCAGTTGTATAGTTTGTGTCTTTTTGGAAATGCATTTTTGAATTTGTGGGTGAACTAATAGGTGTTTGGAGATGCTGGATATATTGTAACCATTTGCGGACGAAATTTCAGTGATAATAATAAGTCTTTAAGTGTCTATATAGTTAAATATTCCATAGCTTTAATGTAGAACAAAGGAGACTATAGAGATCGAGCCTTATGAAAATCATGAGTTAATAAAATTTTGATGGCCCAGTAAGTGCCTTGTCATCATCCTTGTCAACACTAAGTCATTACCAATTCATCGTCCATGTCAGCACTGATTCATAGCCTAGTCAACACCATGTATCTTGGTATCATTAACTTCCACATGTCATGACATGATTAGTCTCCACATGTCATGATTTGATTGTTCGAATAAAAATTAGGAAAAGTCTTAAGTATGGAGATGGGGAGAATGGGAGGAAGAGGGAGAGTAATGGTGGGTCAGTGGAGGAGAGAGAAGAAAAGTTAAATTTTCATGTGGGTGGAATGGTATGGTAGGTGTGGAGTTTGAACCCGTGGTGTATGGAGTGAAGTGAGGGAGAAACAAAAGAAAAGGTATAAGTATGGGACTAGGAGGGTATGTGAAGAGGGAGTGGGATGAGTGAGAAGAGGGGAGTGGAGTGAGGAGAGAGGATCGATATAGGGGGTTAGGTGAGGTAAAGGGACTCCCAATCCCTCAGTGTATGGAGAGAAGGCGATGGAGGGATAAAGAGGAGAGAGAGAAATGAAAAAAAACTGACTAAGTATAGGAGAGGAGATATAGTATAGAGAAGAGAGGAGTGAGGGGAGGGGAGATAGAGGGATAAGGAGTGTTAAAAATTCTAAGTGTGTAAAAGGGGTGAAGTGAGGAGTGTGAATCACTTAGAAAAATTTCAAGTATGGAGAATAGGATAAGGGTATGGAGATATGAAAATTTCAAGAAAAATTCTAAGTTTGGAGAAGAACGAGAGGTGGGGAGATGAAGTGATGAGGTGAGGAAAATTTCTAAGTATGGAAGAGAATATGGAGAGGGGTAAATGAGAAGTAGAGTATTGTAGTTCCAAAAAAATTATAAGGTTTCAATCACTTCAATAACATAAGCATTGTTCCAAGAAAAATTAGCTTTGTCACACATGGAAAAAGCACTCTTTGGGAGGTTAGACAAAAACATGGATATATAGAGCATACAGACTCGGATTTTTAATCTACAAAATGTGTGACAAAGATGAAATTGAGGAATATGCCATTAATTGATGATCGTTCAAAATTTATTTCTTCTGAAATCAAAATTTTTATTTTTTCAAGAGTGGGAAACCTAGGTGATCAAATATTTTGATCAACAATTGGCTCCAACAGTGGGACAGTAACCCTCGTGGGTTATTGAGAATACAGAATCATTGTCAATTGCTTTCTTCATTAGGCTTTAGATTCATATTCATAATAAATTCTTGTAATTTTTGTCCATTGGGCATTGGAGTTATCTTCAAGCATTATCTTCATCTAACAACTGCTTTATTTTGCAAAATTTTGACCGAAGAAACAGATTATGTACAAACAAGATCTACCTACCCTATCCTTCTTGGTGGAAAGGGACACTTTACAAGTGTAAGTATATTTCCAACGGATCCATTCAATCATCCATCTTATTTGTGGAATGAACTCCAAAACTAGGGAACATATCGAGGCTAGTACCAAAGAGTCAGGGGCATGTCTAAAGTGTGCTCAGGAAAAATGGAGCCATACGTAACCAAAATTTGATTTCATTTCTTGGCCAACAATGCTTTGGAACCATGATTCAATGAAATCAATTCTTGTTTGCTCAAGAATGCTATTGTCTTTGGTTGGATGAGAAGTTTCCAATTCAAAAATAATTTCATGTTTCTCTTTATTTCCAACCACATTCAAAATTCTTGATTTATTGGCATTGTCCTGAAAGCATTCATCATTCACATAGTGTAAATATTGCCCATCATTATTCTCAAGATTAATTTCTTCCATTAATTCTTCTTACTGCCAATGTTCTTGTGACTTTTCATCATTTGTTGCAACATTTTCTACATGAACATGTTGGCTGAAATCTTCTTGTGAATTTGGTGGAGGCTCCTCAATTTCATTCTCAAATTTGTTGCTTGAAAGATATTCATATGGAGTATATGAAAGGCTTAAATATTCATTGTCTTGTTTTCATATGGGATAGGGTGGCTTAGCAAACTTTTCAACAAATGAAGTTTCCAACACGTCCCAACCGATAATGGTCCCAAGCAGTAATGAATAGAACCATTCATGAACATTCTCATGTAGAGTTTGTGCAAATAATTGACTTGTAACATTGTATTCATATATATTGAAAGCATCACATGTTCTTTTGAATATAAACAAGTGATGCTCTACATCCTCTGAAGTATTCCCAAAGAATGTGGAAAATCTTTCAATAGAAATATCTCGCATTTGAAGATATACTTCTCGCAGATTTAAAGGGATTCTATGCAATCACCTCCTTCTTTGGGTTCTTCTTCCTTTTGTTGCATCTTGTAAATCCATTTATGGGATTGGTGGAGAAGTTAAAGGAGCATCATGACATGAACAAGGTTCTTTGGTTTATCCCCCATGAAGATTTTCTTGAGATTCTTGAATCTTTCTAATGGAGTTGCTAGGGCATTTAATATTTCTTTCAATGGATTTCCAGGGAGTTCATCCTCCAAATATTTTGTGGTTCTTGGCTATTTTTGAGGTAATTCAAATATATTTGAATTAGATTTATATAAACCTTGTGCATCTAGAACAAGTAGCGGTCTTCTTGAATCTTCTTTACAAAACTTTGAACCTTGGAAACTTTGGTTCCTCAATCATATCTAAAACAAAGTCTCAGATACCTTGGAATTAATCATTCCCCAGTTGAGTCACCAAAGATGTTAATGTTTAGATTTGTTAAGATCCAAACAATAACCTCATGAGGAAAAAATATCCCCCTAAGTTTTTATAGAAGTGGTACTCCTTTGTCATAATCTGAAAGATGTATCTTAATGCTCTTGGATTGGGGAGAATGCTAGATAGAAAATCCCAAAATTGCATTGCATGGTTTTATATGGAATGGTTCTTGATAACCAAATCTTCTCTTTATGTGCAACAAGTAACCTCTTAGAAATAAAATATTGAATAAAGGCTTCAACATCAAAATAAATGTATGCTCAACATCATTTATACAACCCTCTAAATCACATGCAAGTATAGCATACATCCATATATTCTCACAAGAAAAAGGATGAAGTGGTTTTCATCATTTCAAAGAACTTTAAATGAGTTTTGCATTCAAAAATGAAAATAATTTGATAGACACTCTCCAAAAATCTCACACTCAAAACTACCAAGATCCAAGAAATCATTAAGGATACTCCCCAACATATTTCTTTGTAGAGTTTATTAAATGAAAGATATGTCTCATTACAAAGCATTAAGTAAAACAATTGACTAGTACTTCAGAAACAAATCTTGTCAAACACAAGGACTAAATCTCCATGAATCAAATAGACAATCCTGGCTTACATTTGACAATCACATATATGGTTGTAAATACTCCATGATATTATAGAGAATAAGTCTTCGAAGAATACAAGAAATACACTCAAAACTCAAAACTTATATTTAGTTTAAAACTACAAACATAAAGTCTTGAGAGAAATAGTGTAGAAGAAGAAGCAAGAAGATGATCCGTAGGATCTTTTAATGACTTATGGTTGAGTTTTAATTTTGCATGTGTTAATTAACCATTTGAGAAACTTAGTGAAAGAATGAGGAAAGAAGAGGAATTATGACAGCCATATATACATTTTCATATCTGAAATGAAAGAATAAACAGCAAACCATAACACGCAGATTGATAACGGAGTTTGGCACAACTTTGCCTACGTCTCCGGGCCTTTTTCTCTATGGGGAGGCTTCTTTATTTCTGCTCAAAAGTTCATTGTTGCAATGCCAAATGGCTACAAGACTGATCTGTTCATGTTCTTCCAGATCTCTAGAACCATGCAAAGAAAACGGCACGAAAAACGGACGTCTGAAGCTCCCAAAAATGGTCTAACAGTGTCTCCTCCTCAAAAGATTCTTTGCATCAAAATGGATTTTTCTTGGTTTCCCTTCCATATAACTCTACTCTGACTGCTCCAATGGCTTCAGAGCGTCTAAAAACCCCTATCTGGGCTCTTTCAGCACCTCAATCGGTCGAAAAACGAAGAAGTTAGGCCTTCTGGAAGTTTTCCCCTTCAAGCTTGTTGTCACGGGTTCTACAAAACGCACCCTCTTTGTTTGAACCTGGCTCACACGCAATATAAGGCGTGAAAACCCATCACCAGGCGCAACCACACCAATGGTGCAAACCATAGAACGGTTAAGGGCGCGCCAGCCCCTAACCGCCTAGCACCTAGGCGTATGAGGGTCATGTGACCATGCGCGTTAGCAAAAAGGCTTAAACTGTTACAAAACCATTTAACTCCCACTCCGCGCTCCGGTTATGGTCATATGGAATACCATAAAAACCACGGGCTTAAACTTTAATAGTTTTCAAAACATATATAAACCGCGCGCACACAGCATAGGGTCACATGGTATATACCATAGAACCACGGGTTCAATATTTGCAAACTTTAAAACCCCACGCGATATGTATACGGTCACATAACAATCAAATGACCACGGGCCGGGGCTAAGCCCTGGCCCGACCCCCTGCCAATGGTCACATAACTCTAATTGAAATACAATTGAACTCACATATATAATAAGAAACAACGTGTGACCCATTGGTCGGTCGAAGTTTGTGAAGGCGCTTGGTGGTGGAGAGGTCCACGGTTCGAATCCGGTGGACTATGCAAAATTTTGAACAACAACCAATTCAACCAATACCGGGGTGCCACGTGGCAGCCCATGACTAGGCCATGTGGCACCTAACCGACCAACCAAAAACACGCCACGTGTCAACTGCTGATTGGCCCACGTGCCTACCATGTCAACTACCGTACTGCCTACGTCACTTGCCATGTCATCCCTGCCATACTTCCCTATCAGCCTGCCACGTCACCTGCTGACATCACCCGTGCCACGTGTCACCCTTACAGTGGTGACACGTGTCACCTCGGGATAGGTCCAATTGGTTGTCCGTACGTCCAACTCTGCCTGACATGTGTCGCTTCCTGGTGCTGCCATGTGTTGCCTTCTGGGTTTTCCACGTCATCTGTACAGACCGTATGGTCTGCACAGTCAGCATGACACATGGACTGTACGGACTGTATAGTCATCCCTTTTTTTACCTGTTTGGCTTTTCAGATAGAATGTGATATCTTCTCCATACGGAGCCCGTTTGACAAAGTAAATATACCATCAGAATCAAGAAGACGAGACGGACGCAATGGCACAGGTTTCATCGCATTCTGAGAACTTTCATTTTTGAGCATTTTTCAAGCCCTGTCAGGCTTCTAGATCCAATTTCGGATCAAACCTCCCCGAAATAAGACCTTTTGGTCCCCAAAAGGTTACTAACCAGTCAACAAGCTTGGGATAGGCCACCCGTCTTGCTCTCAATCTCTGAACTCTGTCCTGTGCACCTGTCTCATCAAGATCAACTGTAACACAGTCATGACAACTGACAGTATATTGTTAGCCATTTGAACCCTGTTACATCTTACTGAAGCCATTATCATCCATGTAGAAAACATTGCTAATGACAGCATCAAAAAGACCACTGCAAATGAACTGATATATTTTAGATATCTGCACGACATGAGCTTATCTTGAAGCAACTTATGATTGATTTTCCATTCAACAACCATATCTTGTTCTTGCTTAAGATCAATTACTTCATTTGAAACAATTATTGGTTTGTTGCATGCTTGCACTGCATTCGTTAATTGTTCCCTTGTTTGAAGTGTTTTATTTG
>JASDQU010025184.1:0-11081 GCA_032191745.1 Picea mariana
TCTCTTGTTTGGTTGTATATCAAGATATCATGTAAATACACTATCACAAACTTCCCAATAAATTCTTTCAAAACCTCATTCATTAACCTCATAAATGTACTTGGAGTATTTTTTAGCCCAAAAGGCATCACCAACCATTCATACAGTCCAGTATTAGTTTTGAAAGTTGTTTTCCACTCATCACCCTCTCTTATACTTATTTGATGATATCCACTCTTTATATCAATATTTGAGAAATACTTAGCACCACTTAATAAATCTATCATATAATCAATACGAGCTCATAAAAATTTGTACCTTATGGTAATCTTGTTGATTTCTCTGGAGTTAGTGCACATGCGCCATCCTCCATCCTTCTTTGGGATGGGTATTGTTGGTACAAAACATGGACTCAAACTCTCATTCACCAATCCTTTATCTAATAGTTCTTGTACCTGCCTTTTAATCTCTTCATTCTCTTGTGGGGTCATTCTATAATCTACTTTATTAGGAAAACTTGTAGACAGGGGGTAAGGCATTTGGAAAATCATCCACTATATATAAGCAAATTCGTCAAGCATAAATTTAAATTCTATAGGTAAATCATCCATATTTTTTTTAGTGAGTATTACCTTTGGTTTACCAATTAATGCAAAATGCACCTCTTCTTCTTTCTTGACTTCTTGCAACATCTCCTTCCCACTTATTAGCAATACACTCACACCATCTTCTTCCTTGGTTGTCTCATCCTTCAAATGCAACGACACATGCTTGTTCACATCATTTTCAAGAGAATAAGTGTTCCTCCTACCATCATGAATGGATTTCCTGTCATAGTTCAATGGCCTTCCCAACAAAATATGGTAGACATCCATGGGCATTATATCACATAACACCTCATGCTTGTAGCTACCAATCTGTAATTCCAGTCTACATTGTTCATTCACCAAAATATGATGTCCCTTATGCAACTAGGACACTCTGTAGGGAGTAGGGTATACTAGCCTCTGCAATCCCAACTTCTCCACCATCTCTGTGGAGACCAAAGTTTTTGTGCTACCACTATCAATGACAATTTTATTGCACTTACCTCTTGACTTACATATATTCCTGAACAATTTTTTCCTTTGAGTTGGTTCATGAAACCCTTTTTCTTCCTTAACCAAAACTCTCTTCAATAACAATGATTCCCTACCTATGGAGTTTCTTATTTTGCTACTACATTCACATCTTCTTCCTTTTCCTCCATGACATATGCATTCCTATGATTTGCTTCCTTATTCTCTGAAGATTCCCATTACATATGTCCTAATTTACCACATGTATAACTTCTCATTTCTCTTCCTCTTCCTCGACCTCTTGAGAAACATATTCTTCCTCTTGATTCTCCTCCTCTTGGTAACTGGCTGCTTGAACTTCATGCCTCTTCTTTTAAAGGCTGAAATCTTCCTCTACTAGATTGCCCTTTACCTCTTGTTGGGCTCCTTCCTCTATTTCTATGGCTCTGCTTTCTTACTAGCTTCTCTTCTGCCTTGAAAGCTACTTGGTATGCATATTCAACAATTCTCAGGGAGAAAAGGTTGATTCCATATTTAATTTCATATTTCAAACCATTTATGTATCTAAAAACCTTCTCATCATCTTTCTCAATGTGACCAACTCTAATGTTCAACCTAAAGAATTCCTCTGTGTATTCTTTTACTGTCATAGTTTTCTGTATAAGGTTTTGTAATTGTCTAAACAAATTCAGTTGATAATACTTAGGCATGAACTTACCTTTAAATATGGCCACCATTCTGTCCCAACTCCTGATCTTAGCTTTTCCATTTCTTCTTTTGTATGTTTGCATTTCATCCCACCATAAGGTTGCATATCCCTTCAGCCTAGTCATTGCATGCTTCACCTTCTTCTCCTCTTCTACATATTCATAATCAAAATATTTATTCATGGAATTTATCTAGTCAAGTAATTCATTAACATTTAAATTACCTTCGTACATGGGCACTTCCATCTTAGGCCTGGATCCCACCTTTGTGATCAATCTTACTAGTTGTTCCTCTGTTGTTTCTCCTCTTAGAACTCCTTTTGTTTCCTCATCAGATCTTTTATCTCCACTCCCACTCACATCTCCTATGTCAGGTTCTCTCCTCTAAGCTGTCTCCATGGCCTCCATCCTTTCCTGGATGCGCTTAATATCGTAGCGTAACTCATCAGTTACCAAATTCCTATCTCTACCTCCTTGCCTGGGTGGCATGATTCCTTAGATACAATACTGCTCTGATACAAAAAATGATGGAATGAACCACCAACTTCAACCCACGATCACAGAGTTTTCAATACTCTGTCAGCAGCTAACATTCGGTCTTCTTATCTGCCTCAGATCAATACAAACAAGCGTTCAAAGTTGCTTTTCCTATATTGATGGTTTTCCCTCTTTCATAGATAAATCTAAGTGAAAAAACCACTGCACTTGGATATACCTCTTCGCGGAAGCATCAATGAAAAATACCGATGAGATCTGTAGATCACTCTATGTGCAGAAAATAGCAAATAATACCAACGGTTCACGAACAACTCTTCACGTGGAACTCAGTAAACAATACCAATGTGTCGCATATCCTTAAGGGGTGATTATACTGCACCAAATTGTGATTGTATGTCCCCGCGAATACAAATACTTAGGAAATATTTTTAAACAAAGTTTTAGAACTTGGATGGAATTAATTTTGCATGGTATTTCCTACAAATGCATAGATTAAAATATCCATGCGACAAGATATTGAATGACGTCAACGACATATACTAATAAATTTACACACATGTAACTAGAGATCTCAGTTAAAACATATCATAATTACACTGGTTTCTTTTGGTCGCTCATACCTTAAACACACAACACACAAATCTTTTTACAAAGATCTCTGTTGCACCTCTGTCTATCCAAACTTTGTCTAATATCCTCTTAACCTATGTCCCTCTCTCCCTCACTTTCCAACCTTCTAACTCTTACAAAACATCCAATATATCTCTATCCCTCAGATATCTCATAAACAAACAAATCTCGAGCTATCTCAACAAATGTCTAAACTAAAGATATGTTCCTAAGGTTTAGCAACATATTTAACACTTATCACAACAACTCGATACCTAGAAAACAAACTCTACGAAAATGTCTTTTAGACACATTTCATAATTATTACAAACATAAAAAAAAATATTGGGGAACCAACTACCTTGGTAAATGTTTGTGACCCTTGGGGTCAATCTTGATATTTATCACTAGATGCTCCTGCATCAATGAAGATTTTGGGTTTTATGAATGAAATGCACAGAATATTTAATAAAGGAGGAGGTTTTACCTACGAAGAATTGAATACCATTACCTTCATCGTCACCAAAGCCATCAAATATTCTTATTTGGGTCCTTTCATACAAAAATGTCTCATTCTCCATAACCCCCATACCCCTAGGATCTATTGGCAACCCAAAATTCGCAAAAAATATATTCCTATCAAACCTATAGTAAGCACCATAGGATCCCCCACTCATGCCTTGGCTTGGTTTCTCATTGACAAGATTCAATCTTTCGTAGGTAAAACCTACTCTATTAAAGATTATGTAGATTTCATTCATAAAACATGGAATCTTCACCATGATGATGATGACCTCATGGTCAACTTTGATGTGGTCTCTCTGTTCACTAAAATTTCAGTCTTGGAATCCCTAACCCTTATCTCCAAACTAGTAGACCCTGAAACTCTCAACCTAATCAAAATCCACCTCTCTTCTACTTTATTCACCTTTAAGGGGGTTTCTATGAAAAAACCGAAGGTATATCCATGGGTTCCTCCCTTTACCCAGTGGTGGCTAATATTTTTATGGAACATTTCAAGTCTCTAGCCTTAATTAACTTTCATCTCAAACCCAAATGTTGGTTTTGATTTGTAGATGACATGTTTGTCATATGGCCCCGTGGCCAAGCCAACCTGACCTCTTTCTTCAATCATATCGATATCCTTTCCCCTCACATCCAATTAACTATGGAAACCCAAAAAGACAACTCCATAACCTTATTGGATGTTCTCATATCGTGCCTTCCTAATGGTTCCATCTCCCACCAAGTCTATAGGAAGAAAACCTACATTGAGAGATATCTAAATGTTAGTTCCCACCATCACCCAACTCAAAACTTTATTTTCCTAAAAACCCTGATTACTCATGCCATCTGAATATCCACCCCTTAATTCCTCACAGAGGAAAAAACCCATTTAAAAAAATCTCGTATGTCTGATGGCTACTCTCTCTCTCTCTCTCAAATTAACCAAGCCTTTCGCTCATCCAATGAACCTAAACTAAAAACCTCCTCTTCCTCCTCTCCTCTTTACACTCTCCTCTCTCTTCCTTACATCCAAGTCACCATTGATCACATCAAGGAAATATTAACTAAGAAAAATATCAAAACTATGTTCAAGCCCTACAAAACCCTCCAAAAAAAATAGAACAACAAAAGATAAATCTGACCCGATGCTTGGCCTAGGAGTCTACCATATTCCTTGCTCCCGTGGTAAATCTTACATAGGCCAAACTAGAAAAACCTTTAAATCCAAGCTCATAGAGAATATAGTCGATACTACCCATAACTGAACATCTAAATCAGCTATCACCAAACACTCTTTTAAATCAAAGCACCTTATCTACTTTGACCAAACTAAAATCTGATCCCCAACCCCTCATTACTCCTCATGTCTCATTCGAGAATCCCTTGAAATAAAAAAACATCCTAATAACTTCAACTGTGAAGATGGATAAAAACTTAGTCATTCTTAGAAATACACCATCCATTACCTTGACCATTAGACCTCTACCTTCAAGATTACCCTCCAGCCTCTCCCTCCAACCTATCTATCCAAACAGGTTCCTAATTTCCATGTGCTTCTATTTTAGCATATTTTCTCCTAATCTCTCTCTTCTGCGTTTCTCTTTTTTTCCTCCCCTGTTTATCTCTTACTTCTTATTTTATCCTCTATGTGCTCTCTATATCTCATTTGAATTTCTTCTAAGATTATCTGTCTTTGAGCATTATCTATCTCTTTAATTATTTAATTATTTTCTTTTTTTTTCTCATTTCTCATTTCTATCACTCTTTAATTATCTCTATCTTTATCCTTTGTCTATTCTAATATCATCTCTCTTCTTAACCATTATCTCTCTCTTTCATTAATTTATTATGAATCGACCCCTTGTTCCCCAAATTCTCATTTAACGAGTGTCTCCTAACTAGATCTTAGATAGAGTTGGATTAAGAGTCTTCTTCTAGTTAGACTAGTGGTAGATTAACTCTAGATACTATTCTATGTGTACACCTATTCTCTCATATTTTATTTCTTTCTATTTTAAAAATCCATTTTATTATTTTCATGCACACATGTGCATTTTATCCAACCTTTAAATTTTTTCCCCCATTTTCTTAGAGTTTGATTATATTCTCCAATGTTTTGACTTATGTCATAGTTCATTTAGTCCTTTAATTAAATTTAGACTTAGACTTAGTCTTAGACTTTTGTTGAGCTTTATAATTAATAATTTACTATTTAATTAATCATTTTATTCCAACAAGGTCTAATCATTTCAACGTTTTCTATGCCACCTAGATTTACTGACTCAAATTCTAATTACGCGACGTTCCCTCCAAGATTCACCTCCGTGGTCCAAGGATGTCACTCGCCTTTGACTATTTTTGTAAGTTTGTCCGACCCTTGGAGTCAACACTCCACTCGATAGACCTTGTGAGAGACTAAGGGCTTCTAAGGAATAAGGACTTCGCCTTATTGCACGCCCCTTAGAAATATTCATGAGCGACTGTCTCAGTCCTCCCTCATGACATCGTGGACCTCTCAGAATAGATAATTGTTAACCTACCATTCAGCCACAACGGGAGTGCTAGTAGGCTGTGACAGGGATGCTTCCACACCTCTCCCTTAATGTATGGTTTCTGTGCATGGCCCCTCTACTCCGTATATGAATCGGATTAGCAAGCATCATCAAGCCTGCATCCACTAACAAAACTCGTGTAAATAATCCATTTACATAAATCATACTGTAATCAATCATATGTCACACGTGCGTAAAATGAAATACTCAATCAAAATACAATCCACTCCCTGACTCAATCTGGAGTCCAAGGAATTCCATTGATGCCATCAACATCCATAACCTGTCATCTGTCCTGCACACTCAAGAAAACTCTTCAATAGCATCTTCCAATACATATACATCAAATATATATAAGTCACAATACATCATCATCATCATATGTAACCCATAATCGAAACAAAATCATAATATACCATAACCAGATCACTTGCACGCAAGTGTCCTCAAATAATATGTAAATAAAAATGTGCTCATTAGAGAGGGATGTTACATACACCTCCTCTTGTTTTAAACTTCATCTTGAAGTTTGTACAATATATAAATCCAAGTAAATAAATGTATCATGCATTGATCTACATGTCTAATCTATCAAACAAGTAAGGAAACTGTTAACGCATCTCGTATGTGTCCTCCCAGGTAGCTAAGTGTAGACTATAGTTGTCCCACTAGACCTTGACCTGATCGACTATTCGATGTCATAGTTGTTGAATGTGATGGTCCAGAATACGTATTGGCTCCTCCATGGGAGCACCCTCGTCCGACACCTGCAAAGAAGTCATGTCAATAACATGTGAAGGATCACTAATATAATGTCACAAAACATATACATGAAATACATCGTGCATACGCCTCAAATAATTAGGCAAGGCTAGTCGATAACCCATGGGTCCTTTCCTTTCCACAACTTTGAAAGGTCCCACAAACCTATGAGAGAGTTTAGTACCTTTTCCAAACTTGATCGAAATCTTGTGCGTTTTTACTCGCAAGAAAACTCGGTTGCCAACTTCGTAATTATGGTCAATGCGATGTGCATCAACATAGGTTTTTTGTTGATTCTGCACTTCTTTAATCCTCTGTATTATCGATTGCATATGTTCTTCCATTTCTTGGATCACTTCTGGTCCTACCATGACCCTATCCTCAATTCGATCCCAACTCAACAACGTCCAACACGGTCGTCCATAAAGAAACTCAAACGGTGCCATCTTAATCAAACTCTGATAGTTGTTGTTCTATGCAAATTCTACTAGTGGCAAGAAATCTTCCCAACATTTATGTTGGTCCATTACATACATACACAACATATCCTCCAAAATCTAGTTCGTTCTTTCGGTTTTCCCATCTGTCTATAAGTGATATGTTGTGCTAAAGTTTAGTTGTGTTCCCAAGGCCTCTCGGAAACTAGTCCAAAACTATCCTGTAAACACTGATCCCTGATCGGATATGATCCTTCTTGGTACTCCATGTAACCTCACAATTTAGTTAACAAAAACTCTGGCTATATCTGGCACTTGATATGTCGTATGCACTGGAATAAAGTGTGCACTCTTCGTCAGAGTTTCAACTACCACAAAAATCGGTTCATGTCTCCTTGTCGTCAATGGAAATCCAACAATAAATTCCATCGAAATGATTTCCCATTTTGATTCAGGAATAACATGTGGCTGTAACAATCCTACTGGAGGTCTATGTTCAACCTTCACTTGCTGACATTATAGACATGTCCCCACGTAACTAACTATGTCTACTTTCATTCCCTTCCAGAAGAATAAAGGTTTAAGGTCTTCCTTCATCTTCGTGACTTCCAGATGAGCCATGTATATTGTTCGATGAGATTCACTTAGAATCAAAATTCTTAATTCGTCGTTAGGCAGTACATAAATTATTTCGTTAAATCTCAACAATCCATCGTTGTCTAAAGAATAACCTTCAAACTTCAGTAACATCATGGTATTTTGTCCAATATTATCCTAAACTTATTTATACCATTCATCGTTTATCTGTAAAGTTAGAATATTTTCTCAATGATTCATCTTAAGAGGTATTACCGAGAATATGTGTGGTCTCCGACTCAACACATCCGCCACTATGTTCATCGTTCCTTTAATGTAAGTAATCTTAAAGTCATATTCGCTAAGTAATTCTCACCAGTGCCTCTGTCCCGCATTCAAGTCACTTTTCATAAATATATGTTGCAATCCACAATTATCTATCTTTAATTCGAATTTTTGTCCAATCAGATAATGTCTCCAAACTCTCAAGGCATATACAATTGCTAATAAATCCAAGTCATGCGTTGCGTAGTTCTCTTCATTCTTTCTCAAATTCCTTGAAATGTAAGCGATCACTCGACCTCATGCATCAAAACTCCACCTAACCCTCCCTTGGATGCCTTCGTGCATAACAATAATTCCTTGTCCATGTCAGGGAATTTCAGTATTGGTGCTTTCGTCAATAACTCTTTAAGCTTTTGAAATTCTTCTGCGCATTTCTCTGTCCAAACAAACTTCTTTTTTTCTTTTTCAATTTCGTGATCGGATTTGTTATCTTCGAAAAACATTCATTGAATTGTCGGTAATATTCTGCTAATCCCATAAATCTACGTACTTCTTGTATGTTTTTCAGTGTTGGCCATTCCATAATAGCCTCAAATTTCACTGGATCCATAATGATACCTTCACCAGATATGATATGTCCCAAGTTATGAATCTTAGATTGGTAAAAAGAACATTTTGATAGCTTCTCGTACAATTTTTTTTCTCATAGACACTGTAGAACCAATCTCAAGTGTTCATCATTCTCTTATTTCGTCTGAGAATAAATCAATATGTTATCAATAAATACTTGGAAAAACGTTTCTAAGTATTCTCAGAACACCCCATTCATCAAACTCATGAATACCCTTGGGGAATTCGTCAATCCAGACGGTAAAACTGTAAACTCATAGTGTCTGAATCTTGTCCTAAATGCGATCTGAGGGATATCTTCTTCCTTAATCCATAATTGGTGATATCCTGATATCAAATCAATCTTTGAAAACATCATCACTCCCTTCATATAGTCAAACAAATCATCTATTCTGGGAAACAGATACTGGTTCTTAATCCTCGCTTTGTTCAATTGACGATAGTCAATACAAAGTCTCCACGATCCATCCTTCTTTCTCATGAAAATAATTGGTGGACCCCAAGGCGACACGCTTGGATGTATAAGTCCCAAGTCCAACAATTCTTTCAATTACATTTTCAACTCCTTCAATCTAGGTGTTGACATCCGATATGGCATTCTTGTTATCAATTCAGTTCCAGTATTCAAGTCTATTGTAAACTCCAACTCTCTTTTGAGCGGTAAACTTGGTAACTCTTTTGGAAACACATCTGCAAACTCTTTCACTACATAAAGGTTTTATAATCCTTCCGCCTTGCCCTTTCCATTTAGCGCATACTCTTATGTAGTTGTAGGGAATAAATAAATCTCAAGGACACCCCTTGGTTTCTTCCTACAATCACTCTACTCTGTCCCAAATCATCTGTCAAACTTAACCATTTTGTCTTACAGTTAAGTATCACATCATGTGATTCTAGCCAGTCCATACCAATCACTATGTTATAAGATCCTAATATCATGACATAAAGATCTACGTTCATCACAAAATCTGCCAAGTTAATGCTACAATCTGTAACTTTTCCTCCAACTTTTTGTTTGGCACCAGATGTCATTTCTATGTATCTAAAATCGTCATGATCAACTACCTATACCTTAATTATATTCTGCGTTGCACTAGAGATAAATCTCTATGTAACACATGGATCTATCAAAATACTAAAAGTTTGGTTGACGATTGTACCTGAAGTCTCGAGTACAGTGGACTGGTGCTCGGCCTGGTGGTTGTTCACCACTGCATGTATTGTGTGGGCCTTGCCCAAACCTCCAACTGTAGTGGGTTCTGATGATCCTGCCGCTCTAGCATTCTCAATTAGAAAATATCACTGGTAATGTGGCTCTCCACATGTCCAACATCTATCCTTCAGTCCAGTACTCCTGGTCCCTGAAGTAGAAGTTGTTGGTCTAACAGTCTATGATCCTTGTATGTTCTTTTGAACATGCCTAAAATGTTATTTTTGCTACGGATGAAGTTGTTGTTGTTGTGGTCCTCTGTAAGGATTCCTCTACTAAGGAGTTTGTCTCTGTAGTGTCATGAACATAGGTCCTTTGGGCATATGTCGATGCCATGAATTCTGTCTAGTTGGTGTCTAATGCTGCTACGCTCTCGATGTCGTCTATCCAGTCGGTCTAAAAGGATTCCTTCCCTGACCCCCACCATTTAGTTCTTCCTCCGCTATGAAGGCCTTCTGAACTGCATCATGCAATTTCTGAGTATTTATGATCCTCACCTTTGCACAAATGTTGAAGTTAAGGTCGAACACAAACTTGTTGACCTTTAACTTCTCTGTGTTCATATGTGGAGCATACCTAAGTAGTTCCATGAATATGTCATCATACTCTAGCACAATACGACCACCCTGTCGTAAGGCTTTGAACTCATTAAGCTAGCCCTCAAATA
This sequence comes from Picea mariana, assembly GCA_032191745.1. Taxonomy (NCBI): domain Eukaryota; kingdom Viridiplantae; phylum Streptophyta; class Pinopsida; order Pinales; family Pinaceae; genus Picea; species Picea mariana. The sequence goes on from JASDQU010025184.1 coordinate 10,478, forward strand.
ATTCCTCAGACAAGTACCTCTCCCGGAAATGCTCCTCAAACAACTCTCATGACACGTCTTCAACGACCATGTTTAGTTGAGATAGGGGTGTCTTCCACCATAGAAGAACACTCCCCATCAGCGGAAACACCACCATGCATACTTTCATGTTTTAGGTGTAATCACAAAGTGTGAAGCACATCGACATGTTCTCCAACCATGCCTCAACAGCTAAGTCGTCTGGGGCACCAAAGATGTCAGGAAACTTCAACTTCTCGAGTTCTCTGTGTATATTTCTACTAACCACTGGAGCACGTTGTGAACCCTCATTGGGAACATAAGCTTTGTCATCATCTCGATCTAGGTGGTTTATTAACGCCTCTGACATCCTCTAGAAGGATTATACATGACCACAATAAAATAGAACTTAATATTTTAAAAGACCTTTAGGGAGAAAAAGTTAAAATCAAGTTACAATCAATTATCAAATGTGCATGATTATATATAGTTATTAATTTAACAATACTTTTAAGGGAGAAAATCTTGAGTAATGGATACACCAGGATTAGTTTTTACAGGACCACGATCTCTAAATTATTTACAAATTTTTTTAAAGGAAACAACG
>JASDQU010025185.1:29069-44349 GCA_032191745.1 Picea mariana
GCCTCACTTGCGTGATCAGATCCTTCAATATGAACAAAATTTTGGCAAAGCAATGGAAGTGGAAGCAGAAATTTCTCATCCAAAAGTGACTTGGGCCTGGGAGCCTGGAAAATGCATTCCAAAAACCCCAACAATGGAAAGGTATGTAATCAATTCCACCATGGTGGGAGAAAATGCCCAATTCATGAAAGAGCATGCATTAATCAGGAAATTTCTCGGTTTATGTCCTTCTGAGCAAGATCTTGTCAAATGGATCAAACACTAGTGGAACCCTAAAGGGAAATATGACCTTCAACTAAGATCTAAGAGATTATTTATGATTATCTTCTATATCCTGGAGGATAAAGACCACATTTTTTAAAACAACCCATATTTTTACAACTCAACAAGGTTGTATCTCAGGTTCTGGACATATCGCTTCTGCCCGGAAAAGGAAAAATTCTCACATGCTCCAGTATGGATACATCTTTACTCTCTTCCCTAGGAGCTATGGCTCGAAGAAATACTCATGGGTATTGACAACACCCTCGGGATCTATGTTAAATCCTCAGAAGTCAACAGACAGAGAAGATACACATCTTATGCTCGTATTTGTGTTTATATGAATGTATCCAAAGCTCTGATGGGGTCTCTAACCCTTGAATACCAGGATGAGGAATGATTGCAAACCATTGATTATGAGCATATTCCATTTCACTGTCGAAAATGTCATGAACATGGCCACCTATTCAAGGATTGTCCCCTCAATGTCTCCTAGTCCGTCTGAGGATGACAATGGAAAACAAAAAGATGGTTTGACTCAAGTTCAGAACCACAGAAGGCCAAAATTGTGAAATACAACTCAAGAACAAGGAAAAAAACCATCAACGAGAAATTATTTTGATATTATAACCTAGGTGTCGGACTCCCAGGAAGTGGAAAACCCTCATCAACTACGAGAAATGACAGTGGGAAAGGAAAGGACAAACAATTCTCATAGCATGTTTTGGAGCAAGTGATGCAGCCTGAATCCCCTTCCCACCCAGGCATAGAAACTATGATGGATGACAGTGGAGATCTGGAAATGACGGTAGATGAAACTGACCTAGAGGATATTGACCTAGAGCACCTTAAGGAGGCCTTCAACAAAAGGAACTATAGTCCTTGCCTTCGAAGCAACTATTCAAAGTGCACAAAGTATACATGAAATGAACAACGAGAGCCACATATCGATCAGGAAGACGATAGGCATCATTCCTAACCAAGCCAAAGAGAAAAAGAAAATCCCAAAGGAAGGAAAAGTAGGAGGAAGGAAATCGACTCAACAACTTATTCAGGAGGTTGGCAACTTCATGATTAACTCAGGTCAAATCCATAAACTTTCTGCCCACCCCCCCTAGACCTTCCTCGTTAAGATATTCTCATGGAACATCAAATGACTTAATGGAAGAACTAAACAAAGATTTCTTCGAAGCTGCATAATGGACGAAAACCCAGATATCTTGTTTCTTTAAAAAACAAAATGTGCATCCATGATAGCTGAGGGAATGTTTGAAAAGTGTTGGCATCAATGCCATTTTTCCTACAATGATGCTAATAGAGCATCATGGGGTATTGCGGTCCTCTAGAACCCAACCGCAATTAGTTTGGATGGTTTCTCCTCCATGGCCTAGACACTCAAAACAAGATACCAGGTAGTTGGCTCCAGTCAAGAGGGTATTCTCACAAATGCCTATGGCCCCCAAAAGCTTCAAGACGAGGACAATTTCTTGCATGCCTTAAAATCCATAGGTACTCTATTCGGACATAAGCGATGGATCATTTGGGAGAACTTTAACATAATCCTCTCTTTGGAGGAAAAAAAAAGAGGCATTATAAGATTGGACAGATAAAGTGAGAATTTTTGAACCCTAATAAACGATCTACGTCTATTAGATATTGAAGCCAAAAATGGCACATTCACATGGACAAACAAATGTGTAGGCCATCACCAAGTAGCGATTCGACTAGATTGATTTCTCCCTTCTGAATCAATTATGGTGGATGACCCTCTAATGGATGTGAGAATCTTGCCCAAAGCTGACTTCGACCATTGGCCCATCCATTTTTGGCTTGACATAGTAAGTACGCCCAAGATTAAGCCATTCCAATTCAAAAAATTCTGGCTTAGACATCCAGAATTTCAAACCAATGCTACCTCCTGGTGGGAAAACGCTGCAGTACTTGAAGGAACACTCATGTATCGATTTCAGTAAAAAATGATGAACTTTAAACAACACCTAAAGAAATGGAATAAATCAATCTTTAACAACATATTCCAAGACCAAAGGTCTTTGGAAAAGCAGATGGAAGAGATTCAAAAGAAAATCATTTCACAGGGGCCCTCATAATCCCTGTTGGAAGAGGAAGCGATAATTAAAACATAGTTGGATGAGAGATAAAAACAGGAGGAAATATTATGGCGACATAAATCTAGAGTACAATGGCTCAAGGAAGGGGAACGGAAAACTAAAGTTTTTCATCGCTCCATGATCCAACGAAGACACACAAATCGTATCACCAGGCTGGAAAATGATCAGGGTGAGAAAATTATGGATCACAAGGGGCTGGAGCGAGAGCTCACTAATTACTACAAAAATATGCTAACTGAACCGATCCCAAATCGATCTCAAGCCATCAATAAAATCTCCCAACACATACTAGTGCTTATATCGCCGGAGTAGAATGAAGCACTCTTAAGACCCATCACCATAGAGGAAGTGGATCAAGCTATGAAAGAGATGCTAGTGGGGAAAGCCCTTGGACCGGACAATTTTACCATGATTTTTTTCCATCACTGTTGGCTAACGGTGAGAGAAGAAGTCTGGCAACTAGTAGAGGAATCACACACTTCTGGCAAGGTGTTATCAACCTTTAATGCAACCTTTATCACTCTCATTCCAAAAGAGGAAAAGGTCTTTCACCCAAGTCAATTCTGCCCCATTTCCATTTGTAATGTCATTTACAAAATCATTACAAAGGTAATTTCCATCCGACTCAAGCTGATTCTACCTTTCATCATTTCCAAGGAATAATCTGACTATGTAGAGGGGCGACAAATTCTTGATAGCGTTATACTAGTTCATGAGGTAATTCACTCTCTCAAGTCCACCCGGACTCTGAGTATTCTCCCTAAACTAGATCTCTCCAAATCATTTGATAGATTAAGCTGACAATACATAAAATACATTCTCTTAGTTATTGGCTTCAGAGCCAACTCGGTCAATTGGATTCTCAATCTTACTTCCTCTGCATTTTTTTCAATACTTTTCAATGACGCCCCCTCCAAACCCTTTAAATATTCATGGGGGATAAGGCAGGGAGATCCCCTATCCCACTTCCTCTTCGTCATCATGGCAGAAGGCCTCAACTGATAAATTGAGGCTTCCATAAGAAATGGCTCTCTCAAGGGCCTCTCTCTTCATGGGATGTAGCCACCAGCCTCTCATAATCAATTCATAGATGATACAATGCTTATGGGAGCCCCAAATTCCCATGAATCTTGCAAAATTCATGAGATTCTATCAGACTTTTGTGACGCCTCTAGCATGGAGATCAATTTCTCCAAATCCTAGCTTTGCTTCTTTAATACTCCTCCAGCTATCAAAAATCATATCTCTCGTCTCCTACACATTCCGTGGGGCTCCCTTCTATCCAATTATCTCGATATTCCCCTTACTGACTCAACGAATTGTAATATCTCTTGGGATCCTCTTATACAGTATCTTAAAAAATGTTTGAACTCTTGGACCTTTCACTTTCTCAACTTAGCTGGTCGACTTGTCCTGCTTAAATCTGTCCTTCAAGCCATTCCAACCTATCTTTTTTCGGTTCTAGCAGCTCCCAAAAATGTTCTAAATGTCATCCGCAACCTTCAGAGAAAATTTCTATGGAAAGGTCACAAAACTAATAGCAAATGGGACTTGTTCAGTTGGGATAAGATCTGCAAACCAAAACTAAATGGTGGATTGGACCTTTGTGATCCCGACTTGTTAAATGAAGCAATGGGAGCCATAATTTGGTGGAGATGGCTAAAATATCCAAAGGAACTATGGATAAGACTCTAGCGAAAAAAAAATATTTTGAGGATAGAATAAACTCAACTTATTTGCATAACAACTCATAATGTTGGCTCCAACATTTGGAACACAACATGGCACAATAGCCCCATTGCTCGGGATCATGCTTTTTCAGAGATAAGGGGAGGCCATAATGCCCTATTTTGGTCCGATTCATGGAAACAAATCCCACCACTACAATATATGGAACACTTAAGCCATATTCAAGAAAAAATGCCACATAGTTAGGACATAAAGATTGCAGATCTATGGAAAGAAAAACCTCAGACTCTTAATGTCGCATAATGGAAAACTACTCACATAGACCTACAAATACTAGAGGACTATAATATCAACCCATGGCAACTTGAGTCTTCCCAAAGAAGAATTCGCAAGAGGGAGGGAGAAGATATCTTGCGTTGGGGGCATTCGCCTAAGGGAACATTTTCCATCAAAGAGGCATATGGATTGAAAGCCCAATTTCATCTCTAGCCAAAAGAAGAAATATGACATAGAATCTGGAAATCCAAACTATGGCCAAAAGTATCTCTCTTCCTTTGGATTCTTATGAAGAACCAAATATTAACATGGGACAATTTGAGTAAAAGAGGGTTCATTGGGCCCTCGGTTCACCATCTCTGTATAGATCAAGAAGAATCAATGGAACACCTACTAAATCAATGTCCCTTTAGCCTTAGCCTATGGAATGAACTTGCAAGTACTATGAGAACCACATACAGGGAAGGAGACAACATAACTCTCACCATCAAAAAATGGAAACAATCAGGTTTCTCCAACCCCATCCTCAACCGAATGTGGCAGCTATTGTCGGGTTTTGTGGTCTGGCAAATTAGAAAGGAAAGGAATCGATGAATCTTTCAAAACAAGTCTGCTAATCACACCTTTTTCTAGTCACAAATATTTGGACACATTCATGAAACGATAAGACCTCAGCAATGGAATAGTGAAGACTTCAAGGCTATCCTAAGTGAGAGATTCATACTATCCAAATGGAAGCTCAATCTAGATCTGAACCAACAAAACGTAAATCCTAAGCAAATAATACATCATCACCAAAGCTCATCGGTCTGGCACCGCCCCCCTTAGTTTCCACAAATTAAAATTTGATGGTGCCTCCAAGGGCAACCCAGGACCAACATGATATGGTGTAGTACTCAGAGACAACAATGGTCAAATCACTCACATTCAGGCTGGGAATTTAGGCATTGATTCCAACAATTCAACAGAGCTTTGGGGTCTAATACATGGGATACAAGTGGCCTCTCATGTGGGGATTAGCCAATAGATAATTAAAGGCGACTCCCATATTATCATATCCATGGCCAGACAAATTATCCATGGATTAGATGTAGTGAAAGCCTCACCTAGCTGGCACCTCCTTTACCCTCTAACTCTCCTAAACACTCTGTTGCACTCTGGCCTTAACCTTATTCCCTCACATGTTCGCAGAGAAGCCAACATGATTGCAGATAAGCTGACAAATGAAGGTGTCTCCTTATCAGGTGAAGACCTATGTTTGAGAGCAAACCACAGTCCCACACCCGCTATACTTAGGCACTGTCAAGAATTAGCCATCTCGGATTACACTACCCCGAATGGAGTGACAATTGTACATCCATGAAATTTAAGTTAAGGTCTTGTTGATGGGTAGAAGTGACCTCTCGTCAACTAGAAGGGAATAGCCCGGTCCGAGGTCCTTAAAGCAAGACCCAAGCTATTTAAATTGGCTATCCCTGACGGGTTTAATGGCTCCGTTAGCTAAAGAGAACACTAACTTGATGAAACTACAAATAAGTAAACCAACTGTGTAACTACTGATTAAACTATTTACTATGTACACTAACATATACTATACATACTGCCTAAATGCATAATTTACAAATATAAAACAACAAGATTTTAGAGAAATCTTGTGAAACTAAGAGTTTATCAAGAGGAACTAAATCTCAGGCGATTTCAAAATACTAAAAGAACTACTATTAATCTACAAAATACTGCTAATCTGCTTTAATTTCAACCTAATAAAAGCATGAACGTAATGGTAACAATTTTAGTTCAAATGGCTAAAGCATTTAAACCATTACTGATAAGTTACATTCGCTGCCATAAATGAATGAAAATAAACAAAATTTAACTAACCTATTATTGGCCAACATTAAAAGGATGGCATTGGTTGTTATTCCTCCTACGTAAAATTCGTCCAACAACCTTCCTGTAAAGAGAAATCTATTGCAAACATGTGCAATGACCATAATAACGTCTAAAGAAAATCACTCCAAAAAACAATCAAAGTCTACTTAAAACACAAAAGGAACAACTTCTTAAATTGATTCTTCATGCATGTATACAAACTCATTTTGCGAAAAGGAAACAACTTCATTTAACAAAATGGGCCTTGATATGCATAAGCTATACAAATAAACTTTATATGCTATGACATACGAGATAAAATAATTCTTGTCAAAAAGAATAAAAAACATTGGGATGATAAGCCATTAGATTAGAAACTGAATACAATTAATGCAATTGATCACAATATTAGTGTGTTGATTAATCAGACAAAAGGTAGATTTAATTAATACAATACTATTGCAAGAAGAACATGAAAGGTAACATTCCAACAAAAATTACTCATAGATAAACCCATAAGCAAACTCAAAATAACACATTCTCCTTAAGCATTCATTTGTTCATCATCCCAATAATTTCTCCTCCCCTTTTACAAGAATAATAATCCGGTTTTTATAATGTTTACCCAAGCCAAGTCGAATTCTCCAGTAACAAAAAATCATATTCGCCATTATGAATATGTTATAGGACAAAAACGTCAAAATAACAATTCTGGGAAAAACAGTTCAAAAAATCGTTGATATCTGCAAAAATATTTAGTTGTTTGCAAAATGAATTCACAGTAAGCTAAATTGGCATGTTTAGCAAATGGGTTTTGAACGGTTTCCTGAAATTCTCAACGGTTTGCTCAGAAATGCATCCCGAAGTTCACCTTCCGTGAACTGACATAAATGCTTGACTTTATCTTCTTGATCCTTATAGCAATGATCTTCTAAATTAAGGAATGCTTTTCCAGTGCCATCGGATTTACATCATGCATAGGATATCCATGCATTCTCCAAAAAATACCAGAGTTTGTTTCTCCAAAGTATAATAAAATAATCCAAAGATCTGACCAAATGACTATAATGAGAACCTTTGATTTGTAATTCGATTTGTCAGACTGTTGTCCCTTTTCCAAGCATTCCTGAAAGCCAAAGAATATAGCCAATAAATAACCAAAAGACCATAGAAATAGAATGGCTACAAAATCTATGATTTTGTAGCTGTTCTTTTAAAAATAAACTTTAAACAAGCAAGAACGAAATTCACATCTCAAAAAGAAAAGATCCTTCAACAATATACTATTCACGATCCTAATGATTAACAACCAATACCTTTAAGATTTGATAAAACAAAAATGTTGACTCCAGATACATTGAATTTTCTATCATATTCATGTTCTTTACTTCCTGATTTGTCTCTTATATTTACTGATTGAATTTCAATTTCCCATTCAAGTGGGCGGTCTTACAAACATCAGTTGATACTTTGATCTATGCATCAAATAAATGTGGATATGGTTCATGTACTCATGCACATCGGGATTACATGTTTGAATCTTTGCATGGTTTCCTTTTAACCCACTTCAAATGATTTTCTCTCCATTGTAGGGGTTTTATGTAACTTGCAGATCCATTAGTTTTATTTTCTTTATTAAAGATCAACTGAAGACCTTTGTCTCGACTTGGTAACCAGTTGGTGACAATGACATTCACTGAATCTCCTATAATGAACAAGCTATCTCGTGATGAGATCCCTTGTCTTACAACTTTACAACTTAAATCCATTACCCTGGTTTGGTGGCTAGTAGTGGTAATGTCACTACAAAAATATCCTATGATCATGGTAGGCTGACTCATAATGAGACCTCCTATCCCTCAGTCAAATTATAGTTTTGGATCAAGCTTATTTTAAGTTAATTTCAAAGTGATTACCTACAGGTGGGGATAAAAGTAGTGGGATGACGTAGGAAGTTTTGAAATTAACCAATGCTTAAACTGATGTACTAAGTTTTCCTAGAACCAATTATTTTAAAAGTAGATTGCCTGATGCCTGTTGAATGGGTTGAATATGAGCTTCCTAAGTAATGATAAAGAATTCCATAGAGACTATCAACACAATGTGTAATTGATTTTAGGATAAGAGAAGAGAATTTCCAGGATATTTGTATGTGATGTATAAAAGAAACATCTTGTTTAAGATTTCCCTTTAAAAATCAGATTTCAGGATTAAAATAACAGAAACTTCTGTTGAACCGAGTGTGGAATCCGCACGCAGAAAACAAACCGAATTTGATTTTTCTACATAGAAAATTAGAAACTCAAAATCCATTCAAATCAAAGCAAAACAAAGAAAACTTCAAGAAAATATAAGAACTAATTTGATAAAAAAAAATAAAACAAAACCATGCTTGAACAAACTAGCATCTTAGTGAGAATGAAAATCACAAAATGAACAAGAACTGAATCGTTCAGTGTTTTGTGTATAAGCATGTTTCTTTCTTTAAGATAGATGAGATGCTAATTTAATCCAACTTATTATTAAAAAGAAAACAAAGTTCAAAAGAAATTAAATGAAGATAGAAAAAATCCTTAATTAAGACAGGTGCAGTTAGGTGCAGTGGTAAGCCATCACCATGAAATCTTACGTCAAGGTAAAATTACTTTAAAGTTCAAATCCCTTATCTCTTTACTCATGCTTCATAATATCTGAAATCATTACAGCATGCTTCCAAGTTTTGTAAAATAAACATTTAATCAAGACATATACGAAAAGGAAAGAGAAAGAATTAAAAGAAGACTTCCCTGACAACATTCAGACAATGGTTCTCTATGTGCCTTCATCATTACATTATTCAAAAGAAAAATGTGAAAAAGCAAGAAAAACGCAGAAGGACTCTATTCCTACACCTACTTTATATTACTTAACAAATCAGGATACTAAGTGTAGTCGCATTTCCAGTGCAACCATCGGAGTAACTCCAGTCCTACAATGAAAACAAAATCAAACATCAGTAACAAAAATGGAAGTGCATCGAAGTAAGACACAAATACATCACACTTACCTTTATAATCATCATTTAGAAACAAAGCAAGCACGAACTTACCATTCCCTTGAACATTTTTGATGTATGAATCCTTCAACCAATCCGCAATTCTGTCGTGATATGGATCACAAAAGCATGAAAGAATGTGATTGAGTCCAGAAAACTTGCGAAAATTATGGGGACCTAACATAACCATCGGGAAAGACCGAAGTGCCCCATCGTCCTGAAATTTCTCTATTTTCCCATGATTTTTTTCGTATGGAGGATATGAAAAGAATGTGTCATGCTTACCTCCTTGATCTTTATTCACAAATAAGGTGGATATAGCCTTATCATTCTCTGGAAACTTTCTGTGATATGAATCCTCCAGCCAATCTTCAATCCTATTATAATATGTGCATTTTTTTTTTTTTTTTGTAAGTGAGTGTGAAATCCTGTATTACTGTAAGAAGTTATGATACAAAAAAGATAAGGGGAATCCCTTGATCTGCCAAAATGGAAACCATATCAGTGGTCCCAGAGTTACGTTGTCTAAGATAACAGGGGGAGGGCTGGGCCACCACCATGGGAAACTGACCCAGACCTCTGAAATCCAGTTTGACAAACTACACCATAACCAAAACCAGAGATATAGAAACATAAAAGGTTAGCTCCTACACTGAGAAAACTTGACTAGGGCTGATCCTGTGCTAGTCCAGGCTGATGGGGTGCCTTTCGTCTCCGTCTTTTCTTGCCTCGTTCTCCTTCTTCTGCTCCACCAGGCACGTCTTTCTGATATAAGATGGGGTTCCATTCCAGTCTGCTGGAGTAATGTCCATGTGGTGGACATAACGTTGGTAAAGGTGGAATTGGCCTGCCATTCATTCCATTTTTTCCTTCTGGCTCCGCTGGTCCTCAACAAGTCCTTTTTCACTGGCCTCCAGGTTGCTAAGGCGACTTAGAATTTCTGTAAGCACCTTCTTCTGGCCCCTGGGTTCCGCCCTGTTGGTCTCCTTCCGGTCAGCATTCATCTTGCCTATCAGCATTTTTGTTCACCAAGCCTCCTCCACCGTTTTGCGGTAGAGGGTTGTTCTAGGTTGTGTGGCCCCTGGGTGCCTTATCCCACCCGCTTCTTGAATTAGTTCTGTGCAGGCTTTACCCTTGCGAGCGGTGTTGATTTGTACCTCCCACCTTTTGATGGTCGTTTTGCCCTTTGTATCGACCTGCGTGAGAAAGGTACCCTTTGCTTCTCTGGCCTCTTGCTCCATTCTTGTCATCCTTCGGACGCTTGTTGGAGGTTCTTTCCCCTGGGGGCCTCTCTTACTTTGGGTTTTCTTCATTCGTACTATCTCGGCTTGCTTATGGTGGTTGTTGCTTTGGGTTCATCACCTGTTCATATTCACCCCTTCCTGGTAAGTAAGATGGCTTCTGTAATTGTTTCTCTCCAGTTTGTGGCTATGCCTGTTATTTCTTGTTTTATGGGATCTCCCTGGCTACAGCCTCATCCTAGAAAACATGGTCTGTTCATAAAGGTGTCCCTTCTGTTCTTTTTTCACTGTTTCATAGTGTGTGTGCTTGATAGCCCTGCCGTAATCTCTGCGCCAATGCTTTTCCCTGCACGCTGTATGAAAATCATCCCCACCCCCTCCCGTATCAGTACTTGGGTGAGGTATACCCTTACTTGACCCTGGAAAAACCTTTCATCCTTCGTCCTTTGCCGCCTGCTAGTTATCTTTTCTACTTTCCCACAGACAACCCCTGCACTTCTTTCTATTGAGAGGACTATGGTGTCGTACCTCCTCTTGATGTGTGATCTGGATCCGCATTTTAACTCGTGTTTGATTGGTGGGCTATCGGATTCTGCCTCGATCCTACATGCCCTTTAGTTATTCCTACGCCTCTAGTCTCGATGTGGTCATCCGTACTTTGACTGTCGTCACAGTCTTTTGTCGCTAGTTGGTTGCAGTCTGTTCGAAACTGTCCATGCGGGATGTTACTCCAGATAATGTCTAGTTCTAGTCCTTCCTTGTCGACCCCCTCATTAGCGATTCTGTCCACCAGTCCATTTGCTGACCTTCGTACCCAGCGTAACTCCACTGTGATCCCCGTTTGCAAGTGCTCTTGAATTTTTTGTAGGGAGTGTGCCAAGTGCCAGTGCCTCTGGATTTTGTCCACTCTAGTACTGTTTTGGAGTCTCCTTACTGTGTTGATAACCAATGTGGAATCTCCTTCCACTATGACATTTGTCATCCCTTCCTGGCTTATAATCTGCAGGGCGGTCTCCAGGGATCCGAATTTCGTGGCGTTGTTGGTTGCATTTCCCAGACTCCCAGCATATAGCCGGATGATATTTCCTTTACTGTCCCTGATTACTCCTCCCATTCCAATTCAAAAAATTCTGGCTTAGACATCCAGAATTTCAAACCAATGCTCACTCCTGGTGGGAAAACGCTGTAGTACTGGAAGGAATGCTCATGTATCGATTTCAACAAAAAATGATGAACTTTAAACAACACCTAAAGAAATGGAATAAATCAATCACAACATATTCCAAGACCAAAGGTCTTTGAAAAAGCAGATGGAAGAGATTCAAATGAAAATCATTTCACAAGGGCCCTCAGAATCCCCGTTGGAGGAGGAAGCGATAATTAAAACATAGTTGGATGAGAGATACAAATAGGAGGAAATATTATGGCGACATAAATCTAGAGTACAGTGGCTCAAGGAAGGGGAACAAAATGCTAAAATTTTTCATCGCTCCATGATCCAACGAAGACACACAAATCATATCACCAGGCTGGAAAATGATTAGGGTGAGAAAATTATGGATCATGAGGGGCTAGAGCGAGAGCTCACTAATTACTACAAAAATATGCTAACTGAACCGATCCCAGATCGATCTTAAGCCATCAATAAAGTCTCCCAACACATACTAGTGCTTATATCGCCAGAGTAGAATGAAGCACTCTTAAGACCCATCACCATAGAGGAAGTGGATCAAGCTATGAAATAGATGCTAGTGGGGAAAGCCCTGGGACCAGATGATTTTACCACGATTGTTTTCCATCACTGTTGGCTAATGGTGAGAGAAGAAGTTGGCAACTAGTAGAGGAATCACACACTTCTGGCAAGGTGTTATCAACCCTTAATGCAACCTTTATCACTCTCATTCCAAAAGAGGAAAATATCTTTCACCCAAGTAAACTCTGCCACATTTCCATTTGTAATGTCATTTACAAAATCATAACAAAGGTAATTTCCATCCGAATCAAGCTGATTCTACCTTTCATCATTTCCAAGGAATAATCCGACTATGTAGAGGGGCGACAAATTCTTGATAGCGTTATACTAGTTCATGAGGTAATTCACTCTCTCAAGTCCACCAGGACTCTGAGTATGCTCCTTAAACTAGATCTCTCCAAAGCATTTGATAGATTAAGCTGGCAATACATAAGATACATTCTCTTCGCTTTTGGCTTCAGAGCCGACTCTGTCAATTGGATTCTCAATCTTACTTCCTCTGCATTTTTTTCCATACTATTCAATGACGCCCCCTCCAAACCATTTAAATATTTACGGGGGATAAGGCATGGGGATCCCCTATCCCACTTCCTCTTCGTCATCATGGCAGAAGGCCTCAACTGATAAATTGAGGCTTCCATAAGAAATTGCTCTCTCAAGGGCCTCTCTCTTCATGGGATGTAGCCACCAGCCTCTCATAATCAATTTGTAGATGATACAATGCTTATGGGAGCCCCAAATTCCCATGAAGCTTGCAAAATTCATGAGATTCTATCAGACTTTTGTGATGCCTCTAGCATGGAGATCGATTTCTCCAAATGCCAGCTTTACTTCTTTAATACTCCTCCAGCTATCCAAAATCATATCTCTCGTTTCCTGCACATTCCGTGGGGCTCCCTTCTATCCAATTATCTCGATATTCCCCTTACCGACTCAACGAATCGTAATATCTCTTGGGAGCCTCTTCTACAGTATCTCAATAAGCATTTGAACTCTTGGACCTTTCACTCTCTCAACTTAGCTGGTCGACTTGTCCTGCGTAAATATGTCCTTCAAGCCATTCCAACCTATCTTTTTTCGGTTCTAGCAGCTCCCAAAAATGTTCTAAATGTCATCCGCAACCTTCAGAGAAAATTTCTATGGAAAGGTCACAAAACTAATAGCAAATGGGATTTGGTCAATTGGCATAAGATCTGCAAACCAAAACTAAATGGTGGACTTGACCTTTGTGATCTCGACTTGTTAAATGAAGCAATGGGAGCTAGAATTTGGTGGAGATGGATAAAATATCCAAAGGAACTATGGATAAGACTCTGGCGGAAAAAATATATTTTGAGGATAGAATAAACTCAACTTATTTGCATAACAAATCATAATGTTGGATCCAACATTTGGAACACAACATGGCACAATATCCCCATTGCTTGGGATCATGCTTTTTCAGAGATAAGGGGAGGCCATAATGCCCTATTCTGGTCCGATTCATGGAAACAAATCCCTCCACTACAATCTATGGAACACTTAAGCCATATTCAAGAAAAAATGCCACATAGTTAGGACTTAAAGATTGCAGATCTATGGAAAGAAGACCCTCAGACTCTCAATGACACATAATGGAAAACTACTCACATAGACCTACTACTACTAGAGGACTATAATATCAACCCATGGCAACTTGAGGCTACCCAAAGAAGAATTCGCAAGAGGGAGGGAGAAGATCTCTTGCATTGGGGGCATTCCCCTAAGGGAACATTTTCCATCAAAGAGGCATATGGATTGAAATCCCAATTTCATCTCTAGCCAAAAGAAGAAATATGACATAGAATCTGGAAATCCAAACTATGGCCAAAAGTATCTCTATTCCTTTGGATTCTTATGCAGAACCAAATATTAACATGGTACAATTTGAGTAAAAGAGGGTTCATTGGGCCCTCGGTTCGCCATCCTTGCAGAGATCAAGAAGAATCAATGGAACACCTACTAAATCAATGTCCCTTTAGCCTAAGCCTATGGAATGAACTTGCAAGTACTATGAGAACCACCTACAGGGAAGGAGACAACATCACTCTCAGCATTAGAAAATGGAAACAATCAAGTTTCTCCAACCCCATCCTCAACCGAATGTGGCAGCTATTGCCGGGTTTTGTGGTCTGGCAAATTAGAAAGGAAAGGAATCGATGAATCTTTCAAAACAAGTCCGTTAATTACACCTTTTTCTAGTCACAAATATTTGGATGCATTCATGAAACCATAAGATCTCAGCAATGGAATAGTGAAGACTTCAAGGCTATCTCGAGTGAGAGACTCATACTATCCAAATGGCAGCTCAATCTGGATCCGAACCAACAAAACGTAAATCCTAAGCAAATAATACATAATCACCAAAGCTCATCGGTCTGGCACCGCCCCCCCTAGTTTCCACAATTTAAATTTTGATGGTGCCTCCAAGGGAAACCCAGGACTAACATGATATGGTGTATTACTCAGAGACAACAATGGTTAAATCACTCACATTCAGGCTGGGAATTTAGGCATTGATTCCAATAATTCAACAGAGCTTTGGGGTCTAATACATGGGATATAAGTGGCCTCTCATGTGGGAATCAACCAATTGATAATTGAAGGTGATTCCCATATTATCATATCCATGGCCAAAAAATTTATCCATGGATTAGATGTAGTGAAAGCCTCACCTAGCCGACACCTCCTTTACCCTCTAACTCTCCTAAACACTCTGTTGCACTTTGGCCTTAACCTTATTCCCTCACATGTTCGCAGAGAAGCCAACAGGATTGCAGATAAGCTGACAAATGAAGGTGTCTCCTTATCAGGTGAAGACCTATGTTTCAGAGCAAACCACAGTCCCACACCCGCTATACTCAGACACTGTCAAGAATTAGCCATCTCAGATTGCACTACCTCGAATGGAGTGACAATTGTACATCCATGAAATTTAAGTTAAGGTCTTGTTGATGGGTAGAAGTGAGCTCTCGTCAAATAGAAGGGAATAGCTCGGTCCGAGGTC
>JASDQU010025186.1:7249-18350 GCA_032191745.1 Picea mariana
CCTCTCCTACTTTCTCTATGCGAGCCTCCTGGATTTCCCTTGTCTCCCCCCACTTTTCTTGTTGTTTAGTTAGTGCCCCCCTCCCCCGTATCCTATCCTTTATTCTCTCTCTTTGCCCTTGGATCCCTCTCCCTCCCCTCCCCTCACCCTTGGATCCCATGACAAATGTGGACTCCCTGACCGTTTCACCCCCCCTTATGACCTTCCCCTTCTCCAAAACAATTGTATCTGTTGAGACTCCATACTAAGAAAAATGGGAATGTATCCTCTTTTTGTGGCTTGGCTATTGATCATGATCATCTAAATTCATTGGAAAGTAATTCTATTCTTATAGAATAACATCAAAAAAAATTTCTAGACATAAACAAAGGAAAACATTCAACTTTTTTCTAGGGCCCTTGGAGAGGGGAAATCCCTCAAAATGCCTCCCCCATGATTTTCCAATCCTTCAATGCTAGGGTTCTTGGGGGTGCCTGAAAAAGACTAGTCATAAAACAACTCATTTAGAGCCATAACCCAGACATGCTTCTTATTCATGAAACAATGTGTGAAGACTCCAAATTCATTGTTTTGTTGGAAACTTAGTGTAAAAACTAGTCGTTTTGTGCTATAGACACGGTAGGCCAGTCAGGTGGTCTTCTATCAGGTTGGAATCAATCATGAAAATATCTCTGATCTTCATCTTGTCAGTCTTCTATACCTTTGAATTTGTAAGTAGAATGCATTGAATCTTCATTGAACATTAGTAACATATATGGTCCCTATGTGGATCAGATCCCTTTCTAGTAGGAACTGGCAGCTTCCAATGCTATAGACGAGTCTCATACTCTAGTAGGTGGAGATTTAAACTTCACTCTATCTCTTCACAATGTTTTGGGATCTAATCCCCACCAATATCCTCAAAGTGGATTTTTTAATTCTATCGTGGAGAAACACCATCTCATAGATGTAGAACCCATCAAACTCGAGCCCACATGGAGGATTTTTCATTTAAATGATGACACCATTTTGAAAAGGCTTGATATATTTCTAGTGTCAAAATACCTGATGTCTTATGGCCTAATGATGAATCCTTTGTCTCTTCAGGAGGCCTGTTAGACTACCCTCCTATTATTCTAAATGTGGATCCTGCAGAAACAAAGCCCCTGACCCTGTTCAAGTTCAACCCCATGTGGTTGGAGCAGGAACACTTTTTGTAATTTATTGTCAGGTTCTTTGGTTAATCTCTCTTCCTCGGAGTCCTCTATGTTCATGAGGAAGTTTACAGATAAAATCACCGGTGTCGAAGAGGTATCAAAAACATGATCAGTGTAGTTTACTAAGAAGTCCAAAGCAACGTTGGAGGACACAGAAATCCATATCGTCACTCTAAAATTGGAGTTGGATGAGTCTCCTCTCTCAACGGAGCTTATAAATAGGTTGTGATCACATGAGCAAGTTCATCACTCCTTCATAGATAAGGAGGAACATATCTAGCACTTGAAGAGTAGGGCCATTTGGATCAAACATGGCAACAACAGTTCAATGTTTTTTCACCATTTCGCAAATTAGCATAGGAACATAAACATCGTATGGGAGATTGAACACCCAGAAAGGGCATTGTCTTGGTATTTTAAGGATAAGTTAGAGGAAGGAATCATACATTTCTCCTCTCTTTTTAAAGAACCACAGGGTTACCCGATCCACGAGATTTTGGAGGTAATATCGAAATTTCAACCAATATTTACGGAAGACAAGAACAGATCTCTATTTGAGGAGGTTACAGAAGTGGAGGTGAATGACACCCTCTTTTTAATGCAAAAGTGGAAGAGTAATGGCTTGAATGGCCTAACTGTGGAATTTTACGTCACTTTGTATGATTTAGTTGAGGACTTGCTAAAGGTGGTGAGAGAGTCTCAAAGCTTTAGAAAAATGATTGGATCTTTAAAATCAACCTTCCTTGCTCTCATTCCCAAGTCTCAATATGGGAAATCCTTCAGTGACTATCGTCCAATCTCATGTTGCATCGTAATATACAATATTTTTTCCAAGGTCATCACCCGACGTCTCAAGTCTATGCTTAGTGAAGTAATATCGAAAGAATAGTTTAGATTCTTGAGAAATCATCAAATCCATGACACATTCACCATAGCTTAGGAATCTCTACACTCCATCAAAGCCTCCAATCAAGAAGCAAAATTCCTCAAACTTGAAATTTCCCCGACATATGATCGGGTGAGTTGAAATTTTATCTGTCTTGTCTTAATCCAGATGGGCATGGATATCTTAGTTATCAATTGGATTAAGGGGTGCATCCAGTCAACCTATTTTTCAATTCTGATCAATGTCTCTCCCTCATGTTTCTTTAGATCCTCTCACAGGATTAGACATGGATGTCCTCTATCCCCTTTCATATTCCCGAACATCACCAACTCCCTAAACATGATGATGGTAGATGCTATAGTTTTTAGATCATTCACAGGTATAAAAAGATCCTCATCCATGTATATCTCTCATCTTTTGTTTTTAGAAAATGGCCTTTTCTTCTCTCATGGATCCCTTCAATATTTGGAAATTTTAAAAGGTATTTTGTATTTTTACTACAAGGGTTCAGGGATGAAAATTAATGAGGGAAAATCCTACCTTCTTTCACACAACTTTCCTCCCCCGATTTCACGTGATGTGTCTAACCTTTTCCCTTTCCCTCAGAAAGGAATGGAGGAAGACTTTAAATACCTCGACTTCAATCTAAATCCCAACAATTACTATTTTGTTGATTGGTTCTGGATGGTTAAGAAGTGGAGGCTCATGTTTATTTTTGGGTCAACCATCTCCTTTCACAGGGTAACAAACTAATTTTCCTCAAGTTAGTATTCGAGATAATTCCCGTCTACTAGACCTCCATAGTGGTTGTCCAAAAATATATCCTTCACTAAATTTGCAAGACATGTGTTCATTTTCTTTGGTCTATCTCTCGCGGAACTGGTGGAATCCCCCTAGTCAAATGGGATTGTGTGGCCCTCCCTAAGGAAATATGTGGATGAGGCCTAAAAACCATTACTCACTTTCACCGGGAGCTAGATGAAAGAAGTCTTTGGAGGCTTATCCATAGTGATAGACTATGTGTTGAGTCCTCAAATCTAAATCTATTCTTGATCTTTCAATCAAGGATTGGTTCGGATAGCCTCACAAATCTTCCAAAGGCTCAACAATATGGAAGGCCTTGGTATCCACTTTTTATTTAATTGGTCCTTGGTTGATCTAGAAGGTGGTAAATGACAAAAGAATCAGGCTAGGAGAGGATCCTTGGCGCAGCTCCGAAAATGATTATCATCTGTCTAAAGCCCTCATTCAAATTATTCATAATGCGGGCATTTATACATTGGAGGATGAAAAATATCAAGACCCTCATATAGTTGGGAGACAAGGTTGGAAGTCTTCTACTCTCATAGGTTTATCTAGTAACGAGGCCTCTTAATGGGACCATTACACTTCCCTCCTAATTTCAAATTTCATAAGGATCAACCCCATAGTACAAGATGAATTATTTTGCTTCAATAACCCCCACTCTGCCGATTTAACTACCAAATTAGGTTACAACATTGAAATGGAGACAAAAATGTGAATGACAAAAATATTTGTGATGGAAAATCTTGTGAAAACTAAGTGCCCCATTCAAGTGCAAAATCACATCCTGTATGGATTGAAATAGCAAAATTCTTGCATGGAATGTTGGTTTAAAGATGGGTTTGATTTTCCCTAGTCGTTGTGCTCTTTGTAAATCTTTCGAAGAATCCATCTCACACATTTTCATCTTTGTCCTAAGAAAAATAGGTGATGTGGCTAGTTTATTTGAATCTCTAGGAAAAGGTAGCCTGGAATAGAACTAGTATTGGGGATTTCTTCAAACATTGGTTATCAAACACTTCAACAAAGAAATATGAAGGTCTTTCATGCATCCTTGTGCAGAGCTTATGGTGGGCTAGGAACTCTAGTTTTTCCAAAATCACAGAAATATTTCCCGAGGTTACCTTCAAACCAGTACTCAGAGTGGCTAAGGAATTCTTGGAGGACATAAGGAAAAAAATATCCTCAACTGATTTCTATTCCAAAATGTTATTATGATATCTCATGGGGATTCTCTGATGGGGCTAGTCAAGGTCATCCACATTTCTATGGAGTAGGGGTGGCATTATTATTAAATCAAAATTGGTATATCCACATCAGATATTCACCGTGGAGAGGGTCAATTAATAATTGTGTTGAATTTATAGCTTTCTGGACAATATTAGAATCATCTCCATGAAATGACTAAAATATATCTAGGTCTTAGGTGACTCGAAACTTGTTATGACCCAAGAGGGGCATATATAGGGTTAAATGTATATTATATGACCCTAAGGGGGGGAATATATGGGGATAAATGTACATGTAATGTGTAAATATATGTAATAGGGCCGGCCTAATAGTAAAGGGGCCTCATGTGTAGATGTGAATAGGTATATATAGAGATCATGTATTCATTATTTAGGACATGTAATTTTTTTTGTATGAATGTAATTGGGTATTTGGAGGAGGTTATCTTATTCTTTAGGGAGTTATTGTGTAACTCATCTATGTTATCTATATTGGAGTTGTGATCCATGCTCACATTGTTGTAAATGGTGCGCACTTATGGTTTATTCTAATATTTTAAGTATTTGGTTCATAACATTTGGAATCAGAGCATCGATCCTAGGGTTTCTCTTTTCCAAGAAAGTCACCTTAGAATTTTGCTACAACTTTTTTTATGGGACAATTCATAAAGTGAAACTTGGAGGTTGTCTATAGTACATATCAAGGTATCACTGGTGAAAATGTCATCTTCTAGGTCATTATACTTTCGGAGATATACCATATGGAAGATAGGGTTTTTTACTAGTCCTATAACTAGTATCAAACATGTGTTCTGGGTAAAACAATGATATCTTCTTTAGCGAGGATCCAAATTCCATGATACCATATTACATATATATTTACACATTACATTTACATTTATCCCCATATATTCCGCCCATTGGGGTCATATAATGTACATTTAACCCTATATGTGCCCCTCTTGGGTCATAACAAAACTTGTCGTGGACTAGGAAAACAACAAGGTATATGTTACTAATGTTCACCTCTAGTATTTGTCTCATAGATACATTAGTTGTTTTTATCCTTTTAAAGGTCCAAAGTGGAAAACATATTCAGAGAACTAAATACTCAAGCAGACACCATATCTAAAGAAGCTCTCTCCCTCCCAGTGGGCGCTTTCAATTGGTATGAATTCAAGAACGAGGAGGAGAAAAACTCTATGGATTTCCTTCTTTGATCCTACAAAGTGTGATCCACTGATAAATTAGACTGATATTTTTTTTTGCAATGTTCCCGGATCTCAGATTTTACTATGAAAAAGGATCATCCTTTTTTTTCTTGATGGTACTGCAAACTATTAACAACATGGTATAAGCTTTGCATCTTGTTGCTAGTAAGATATAATTGTATGAAGAAGAATGTCGAAAGGTCTATTTCAAGAGACTGAAACATGTATATTTCTTTTTTGAGGAATATAAATATTTTTTCGTTGGAAAAAATGATGAGTGATGTATTTTTGGGAAAATATACTCTTATTTTTGTAACTGAAGTATAATGAAGGGTACCTGAACAAATTAATGATGGTCTCTCATTATGTGTTAGTGGAAATGAAAATTTGGAGGGATTATTAGAGGTACGTCCACATTGAATTTTAATATGGTGTAAAAATATGAAATATAGGAAATTGAATTAGCTTTCTCACTATATAATTTTATTTATAGAATTTGTGTATGACTATGTGAAATTTGATTTTTTGTAATAGTGATATGATATTTTACATGCAAAATATAATGAATATGTTCCCATTAGTGAAGGTGTTGAGTACCTAAATGATGTAATTTCCTAAAAAATATTTATAGAATTGTAGGGAACACAATGTTCTTGTGGAGGGCTATTTTTTCAAAATTTATAATATTAATTAATTTATTTTTAAAATTATGAAAGTCATTATATCCTTGMAATTACAAGGCCTTGAGTTAATTTCTTTTATTTTTTTAATAATGTAGTCTTCGGATTGGGATAGTCAACATTATGAGTTTTTGAACATTAAGTATGAGTCTATGGAACTTAGATATGGTCATGGGAAAAAAMCCAATATTTAGGCCATAAAGRAAKCTTATAGGCTTATAGGGCTAAGAACGACACTTTAAACCACTAAAAATGACAYATCGAAGGCATCATTTTCATCTAACTAGGTATATAGGTACCAATTACATTTTTTAGCACTGGGTATGGGTCTCRGGGCCCTGGACATGAAMAAGGGTGGAAACATGAATGTTAGTCCCTAAAGGAAGCTTCTAGTCAACTAGGGCCGAGAAGGATGCCTCRAATAACCACACATGGCCTCTTAAGGGTTTCATYGGCATATTATTGTGGACGACAATGCCACTAGGTGGTTTTGAGAAGTAGGTATGTGTCACAAGGCCCTAGAAAATACCTAGGGAAGAAGGTCATGCCTTAGGTCCTAAATAAATCCTTGAGACATCAAGAGCCATGAAAATTCCTTGAAGCACTGCAAATTACCTCTAGAGGGTATCCTTGGGCTCTAAGAAAGATGTTGGTGTTGTTAGAAAAATAGGATCGCAGAGCAATAAAATAAAACAAATGTGGAAATAAAACATAGAAGATACACAATACAATAAAGACACAAATATATGTGTTTCACCCAGTGTGGGCTACGTCCACCAGAGAAATTGTCAGGCCCTTCCTTTATTATTATTGTCCAAAAAATGAAGAGATACAACATACAACACACCCACTGTAACTTCCTCTTCTTTCTCTCACAGTATCCTCTCTCATAATACAATATTCACAATGATACATAGACGCAATACATTTCCCTCATAAAAGAGGTTTGTATTCCAGGGAAAAAACCCTAACATAACTTCTACCGTCATATCTGTGACGTTATAATGAATGGTCCAGATTTACTATGAAATTACAATATGCATTTCCAAGGAAATTTTTCCTTCAGGGGTTGCTTTCCCCCAGACCTTGCAGGAGGGGAAAGCCCCCCTTGCACTCCCCCATGTGGAGGAGTGTACATTCTTCCAGGGTGTAAAGTCT
The DNA here is from genome assembly GCA_032191745.1 of Picea mariana. Taxonomy (NCBI): domain Eukaryota; kingdom Viridiplantae; phylum Streptophyta; class Pinopsida; order Pinales; family Pinaceae; genus Picea; species Picea mariana. The sequence goes on from JASDQU010025186.1 coordinate 14,414, forward strand.
TCATGGGGTATAAACACGGCTAAAAACAAAGACCTCTGAATTAGGAAGATAATCAAGATTCACAACCAACAATCACCCACTTGGAGACTGATATCAACAACTCCATCCCTGATGTATCTACTGGACTATGATCCTTCTTGGACCTGGAAAATTTTTCATCTTCACCTTCATGCTTGAAGACCAACTGAAATTGAGCAGGAACTTAGTTTCTCCCTGGTTACTCCCTTTGTTAACATGTCTGCAGGATTCTGTCTAATGTGTATCTTTTCCAATTTAAAATGTCCATCTTCCAAGATGGATCGTATGAAATGGTACCTGATTTATTTATGCTTAGTATTAAAATGGAAGGTTGATTTCTTTGCAAGATGAATGGCACTCTCACTATCACATTACAACTTGTTATTCTCCTAATTCTTTCCCAAATCCTCCATAAACCTCCGTAACCAAATAATTTCTTTACTAGCCTCTATAGCAACAACATACTCTGCTTTTATTGTTGAAAGTGCAACAAACTTTTGCAGTTTTGAAATCCAACTTATTGTTGTTCCACCTATAGTAAAAACATACCATGTGGTTCTCCTCCTTCTATCTTTATTACCTTCCATATCTGAATCAGCATATACCTGTAGAATAGTGTCTGAACCTCCAAAAAATAATGCATGACTAGAAACACCTCTCAAATAGCTGAGAATCCACTTTACTGCCTCCCAATTTTCTTTATCTGGATTGTTCATATACCTTCTCACAACTCCCACTGCATGTGCAATATCTGGTCATGTGCAAACCATCACATACATCAAGCTGCCAACTGTTGATGAATAAGGGACCCTGGACATGTATTCTATCTCCTCTCGTGTCTTGGGACACATTTCCTTAGTTAACTTGAAATGGATGGCCAAAGGTGTACTAACTAGTTTTACATTTTGCATTCTAAACCTCTCCAACACCTTCTCTATGTATTCACCCTGAGACAATGTCAATTTGCGATTTTTCTTGTCTCTTGTTATTCTCATACAAAGGATTTTCTTTGTGGCACCCAAATCCTTCATCGCAAATGAATTAGATAATTTCTTCTTGAGCACATTTATATCCTGCATATTATACCCTGCAACAATCATGTCATCTACATACAATAAAAAGATAATATAGCTTCCATTTTCTAGTTTTTTAAAATAAACACAGTGATCAGAATGACATATATTATAATGTTGTTATGTCATAAACCTGACAAATTTCAGATACAATTGCCTTGGAGCTTGCTTAGGCCATACAATCTCTTCTTCAACTTTCATACCAAATTTTCCTTCCCTTTGACCTCATACCCCTATGCATGTTGCATATAAATCTCTTCCTCTAAATACCCATGGAGAAAAGTTGTTTTTACATCTAATTGTTCAAGATGCAAATCTTCTACTACGACGAGACTTAAAATAGTCCTAATTGAAGTCATTTTAACAACAGGAGAAAATATTTCATCAAAATCTATACCTTTCTTTTGTGCAAACCCCTTTACAACAAGTCTATCCGTGTACCTCTTTTTGCCTCCATCTTCTTCCTTCAACTTGTTAACTCATTTATTCTACAATGCTCTTTTTCCTGCAGGCAACTAAACCAATTCCCAAGTCTGGTTATTTACCAAGGAATCCATTTCCTCTTACATGCCTTGCTCCCACTTATTTTTAGTATTTACCTACATTGCCTCTTCATAACATTCTGGTTCACCAGAATCAGTCAATAATAAATAATACAATGAAGGAGAGTATTGTTCAGGGGGTCTACTTAACTTGGTAGATCTTCCAACAACAATTGTAGGAGTTTGAGGTACATGTTGCTCCTGTTGTTGTACATTTTTATTTTCTGGTACCTTTGGAATTTCTTTTTCAGTGATCTCATCAAGCATTATGTATTTCGGTTTTTATTTTTCCTATTTATTTCCCTGCAACTGATCTTTGTACATGACCTTTTCATTGAATATGACATCTCTACTCCTAATGATTTTGTGATTTTCATAATCCCATAAGAGATAACCAAAACTATTAACATCGTATCCAATAAAGGTACACTTCTTGGATTTTTCCTCAATCTTTGTTCTATTTTCTTTATCAATGTGGACAAATGCTTCACAACCAAAAGTCTTCAAAAAGGAATAGTTTACCTTTTTACTTGTTCATGCCTCCTCTTGAATTATACCATCCAAAGAGCTTGAATTTCCTTTTTTTATTAAGTAAACAACAATATCTACAACATCTTCCCAGAACTGTAAGGGAAATCCAACATGCAATATCATACTCCTTCCACGCTCCATGATTGTCATGTTCATCCTTTCTAACACATCATTTTTTTGTGGTATTCCTGGAACTGTCTTCTCTTTATGAAGCCCATGGTATGAACAATAATCATCAAACTCCTTGCTGTAATATTGACCTCCATTGTCTGATCTAAGAAACTTCAACCTTTTTCTTGTCTCATTCTCAACCAAAGATTTCCATTTCTTAAAATATAAAACAAAATCAGTTTTTTGTCGAATGCAATAAACCCAAGTTTTTCTAGTTGCATCTATTGATTATTTGGGTTCATTTTCATTGATGTCAATCCTTGAAGAAATTTCGGTAGAAAATTCTGGTAGCACAAAGGTTTGGGTAATGGACCCAAGTTTGTTTGATGGATAATGGTACAAGTTTTGATATATTTGCAGGAAATACAATTCTAGATGGATAGTGCATGTCATGAAATTTCCAGTGGTATGTGGAACATCACATAACTCCTCACGGTTAGAGAGTTATGGCCATTTGAAGTTGGAGAACCCTCACGAGTCATCTAGAAGCCCCAAAAGGTCAAAGTAGTCAAAGTAGTTGCAAAGAATACATTATTTAAATAATAAAGTGAAGTGATGAGTGTACTATAAGTCAACGTGGATACAAAATAAATTATTTAAATAATAAAGTTAATGGAGAAATTACTAAGTGGAGAAGTGGTTAGAAGTGGGTTAGCCCTAAAATAAAGAAAGTGGGTTAAGATGGTTAAAAGGTAACCCCTTGAGGAAGCTACATGAAAGTATAAATAAGAGGCAAGGCTCTCTCATTTTAATCACACTTGAGCATATTGAATATATACAAGTGAATGAGGTAATCAAAGGATATCTAAGTCTAATTTCATAGGGGGGAAGGTGAAGTAAAGAAAGCCGAAATTCAAGGGAGGATAAATTATTTTGATGATGATTTCTAAGGTATGTTATTTACATGTCATCTCACCATTTTTGCAATACATTTTTTTCTAGAATGATTTAGACCTTGAAATTGGGATTCCATTGAGGAAACATATCCAAGTAGCTGTGATAAAAATTTCATCTTGTAGGTCATTGTATTCTTGTAGTTACACTCCGTGGAAAATAGGGTTTGTGACTAGTTGTGAAACTATTCTAAAACAAGTGTTTCGGGTGAAAACGTCATAACTTATTAATAAAAGATCCCAATTTAGTAAGACCATATGTATTGGTTATATTATAGTATGTAGTATTATGTGTACCATTTTCAGATCCATACAACAAATATTCTGTGTGGGGCACTCTCTACAAGTCCGCTCTCTAGAATAAGCCAGAATTCAACAAGGTATGCCATTTTTGCTATAACTCCTTTTCTGAGAGGTTCCAGGTAGTGAAATCTGGAGGAATTGCATAAAAGACACTGAAAAATATTGTGTACTATTTTTAGATCTTTATTCATTAGAGGTACATAGTTATGATTATTGCAAGTTAGGGTTGTTGACTAATACAAAATTAGTCATGTGAGACTAAAGTAAAGTTTGATGAAAATGCTAGTCTCTTGTTGTTAAAGTTAAGGAAGGTTTGTAGGTATGTGATCATATACACTAGGTCTATTACAAAGTTACAAATCATATTTGGATGATGAAATTGATGAGGGCTTTTGGTTGAGGTACA
>JASDQU010025186.1:32152-44156 GCA_032191745.1 Picea mariana
GGATACTAATCTGAAACGTACTCGTTGCTCGGGTACTTCCAAAATTCAATTCTTGCATTGAATTCAAATTTTTGTTTCATTGTTTTAATTCAATAAATGGTATAAATGCACATGTGGTCATCAAGAACCATGCCTATCCATAAAAGAATTCTTAGCATTCCATGCACAACAATAACCAACAAATAGGCATATCATAAACAAATCATCTCATAGATAATAATACACAACAAAAATAAATATATAAGAAGAGAAACGCATGACAAAGAACATATATTTAAAATCTAGTTACACCAACTAGTTGCAGACGTCGAACGTTCCACCCAACCTTAGCCTTTGTTGTAGATAAACTCTCTGTAACATCCCACCCTGAGCTAAGACTATGAATCCACAAGGATAGGGCTCAAAATAACACTCAATTTCCCAAACTAGTGAGTAATCAATCTCTCACAAGTTTCTCAAACACACAACAATCCTAATTTTTTAACTCTCTTCCCCTTCCGCCTACACAACCCAAAGAAATAAACCCCTTTCTCTGTGATTTAGTCCCTCAATATGTTCCACTTCTTTCTAGGACTCCAATGCTACTGGTCATGAAATCTCAATACTAGAAACTCCAAGGATTCTCAGTTGTGGATAGTTCTTTCAAAACTATCATCAATCTCATGCACATAGGCATCCATTCCTTCATGTAATAATCAGCAATAACTTACAACCATATAAAAATGGATCTCTACCTCTAACCACTCATTTATATGCCATACCCAATACACAAATGACCAAGAAATATCGAGGAATCCCCAAATGAGTGAATGAATGAATAGAAAAAAATGATGAGCCCCCCCAAACAACTCAAAGAGAGGTTTATATAATTATATGAAATCAAGAACCACATGGCCTCCCCAAGAATCTCATGTAACCATTTTTCCCACCTAAAACTAAGATGGGTGAATAAATAATAATAAAAATATGTATCCCCCTTGGCCCTRTCTCTTGTGGAATCATAGCCTCCCATRTCCTTGTYTGTCTTGTTGCCAACAACATATTTTATTAATATATATTCAAAGTATCACATTTCTCTAGGATCTTCGGCCTTTTCAAATTTATAAGCACTCTGGCCTCTTCATCAAATAAAAAATTACATATCTTGTSCCTTGGCCATATTACTCACTACARGATTTCCARCACARAACATAYCGGCTCACCARCCTAAGTCATATTTACATAAATACATTCTATTTCATAGGGATTAAAACTAGGGATGTTACAGCCCCCTCCCCTTATTTTTGCATTGTCCTCAGTGGACAAAACCATACCGATGTTCTTAATATTACAAAGCTAGGCTCTCTGACGTTTAATCTGCACATGCAGTCCAATCGAATGCTTATATACATAGGCACTTTGGCCTAAAAACATGTATACATAGGCACTCCAACCCAAAACATGCATAATGATCTTACAATTTATATTTCTGGTAGTAGCTCCAACTAGAAAGCTCTCATTCCACATCATCTTGCACAACCCAAGAAAGTGTACCCCCTTCTCTACTCTATAATCCCTCAAGTTGTACCACTTCTCTTCAGGGATCTAGTGCATGCAGCCAAGAAGTCTCATAGATGCGGCTCCAAGAACCCTAGCTACAACAAGTCCGCTTTACTTTCTTCACTGCATGCCTTTGTCCTTGAGATCGATTTCCTTTTGGTACTCTTCTTCCCGAGATTCCAAATTCAATATTCAACATCTCATATTCATTACACACATACAATCATCATGAGATCTTGTAATATCCCCAAGGTCGAGCCCTATTGTAATCATGTTTATGAATTGTAAATCATGTTTTGTAGGCTGGTGAGCCAAGTATTGATAAGCTGGTGGGCTTATGTGTTTATTAGGCCGGAGAGCCTATTTTTGTATATGTAATATGAAAAACATCATTAAAGATTAAATGTCATTGCGTTCAGACTCGCCACGAAGAAAGAGTGATGGGGGACTAAGCTTCTATAGGGTGGGTAAGGGAAAAGGGGCTGAAAGGTTGGAAAGAGGGGCTAAGATTAGGGGCTTAAGTCCTTGAGAATAATATTTTATTATTATTCCAAAGCTGTGTGACAAACACGTTTTTATCCTAAGTCCTGGGAGAGGCAACGCATGCAGCTCCAATGTGTGAAAAAGTGAATGCATGCAGCTCCAAGAAGACAAGTGTTGACCTAGCCACATGCAGTTAATAGCTGAAGCGTCAGCTGAGTTAGGGGTTCGTCCTCCATTCTGTCATTGGCTTTCTGAAACTGTGAATTCTGTATGATCTCTGCATGCATACCCTCGCGCAGCTCTGAAACCTGAAGCTTGTGATGTTTTCTTGAGAAGCTGATACACCCTCCATCTGAACCGTTGAGTTTGTGTTCGACCTCTGCGTGAATTTCTTGTCACGCATCTTAAAACTGGTGTTACCTGAACCGTGTTGTGTCTTAGTGGCCTGTTGTCGTTTTTTGGATGTCCACACCCAATTTTCATATTGTTGTTGTCACCCGTGAGTTAACTGAAAGTTGTTGATGTTGCGGTTATCATGAACTTGCGGGAATTGAGTTGAAAACTGGTTGAAGAACCGGGTTGTCATGCTCGTGGTAGAAGAGGCGGGTTGTCAGGCTTGTGAGCATCTCTCTCTAGGTGAGAGAGTCTACTGGGAAGTGGTTTTCTCCTAGAGAGAGTCCAACACCAACTACAAAGCTGTGAGAATTCCTGATCCAGCCTATTCTCGAGACCCAGAGAGGGAGGTGAAGCACCAATGGACTGTGCTTGTCAAGGTGTATAATCCCAGGTGGAACATGCATGTGGGGAATGAGAGTCTGTGAATAGTGGGCATAAGAAGGCTCCTAGGGAGAATCCTTTTGGTTTCTGTGTGCAGTTTTCCTGTAACCTTAGCCTAGTCTAGGATTCCCTTGCCTTGGGTGGAGCTTGGTCTCATCTTGGGGGTGAACCACTGTTGAGAGTGATGAGCAGCTGATTTAAGGCTAGGAGGTTCGTGGAAGTTCTTCACGTAGTTGGTGGAGTTACTACAGTTTCAAAGATAAGTATCTTTATGTGTTTAATTTATTGATGCCTGCAATATTATCATGTATTCTGTTGCAATGATATTTATTGTTAATTTGTTTAAGTCTGAATGTTAGTAGTAATATTGGGATTACTCTGTATTGTTCATTAAATTTCATTAGGTGTGTTAATTTGATTTAATGCATGTTTTATATATATATGAGAATGTTTTTTGTAGTAGCGTTGCCCGACCATGGGGTTGAAGGTCAAGGACGTTACAATATGGTATCGGAGCCATAGTTTCAACGTTGAGCCTGGATGGGCCGGATAAGTGGTCTTTGGACCCAAGGTTTTGAGTGGAAATGGTGTTCGGATGGAACCAATTTTGAACCTTAGAATGTTTCTAAGTGCCAAGGGGTTACTTGGTCGTGTTACAAAGCTCAGGAGGAGTAGTGGTAGATTAAAACCACAACCGACATGGTATTTGACCACAGAGAAAGAGCGCTCAACACTTGGGGTGTTGGAGCCATAAGATCTGTTTGGGAAAAATGAGAGTCCTTTACGACCGTCAAATCCTTAGAAGGTACGAGAAGGTTATCCTGGAAGCCTTTTGGAGTTCAGAATTCAGGAGAAGTGGAATGCGTTGAGGCATAAACTCCCGAAGGATATCTACACCGTAGATCATAGGAAAATAGCCTGACCATTAGATCCATGTCCAGGAAATTTAAGGAAAATCACTTCACAGGATTTCAAGTGTGGAGTGTGACAAACTCTTGAATTCCTGAAGTAGATCGCAACCGTCCATTGTGAAGGACATGTGTCAGTAGATCGTGAACTCCGGGAGAAAGCACTCCAGGAAAAAGCTAGCGTAGAGGAGTTGAAACTCCCGAAGCCTGAAGAGACGAAGTGGTGAGTCATGATGACGTCACCTGGAGGTGACGTGGGCACATAGGATGTATGCCACGTGTCAGTGGGTTTAGAATGCGTGGAAGATTGAGATGGAATTTGGAATGTGATGAGTGTCACCCATTTGAATGGGCCACGTATCAGTCGCTAGTATGTCGCAATGTGGCATCTTGTGTGAGAAGGGTTAGTGGGGCCCAAGGTTACATAACATAGTTAAAGGTGGGAGGACACATAGTGGCATTGATCATGATACATCAAGATCAACAGCCAGAAGGCATTGCGGGGACCCAAGTTGCACAGAAGCTAATTCTCTAAGTCAATCCCGCAATCCAAACCGCGGTTTCACTGAGGGGTTACATGTTAGCATCAGAAGACCTGCTCCAAACCACCATTCCATGCCCCCACAATTGGAAAACGTTAAGTGATGTAATGTAATAATGTCATCTGGGGTGACGTGGAAGTGTTCAGAGATTAATGGTTCGGGGTGTGTGGATGTGAAATCTTCTGAAGTCCCAAAGTCCTAGAACTCAAACACCTGAGGTTCCATAGCGAGTATCATCCGTAGGATTCTGGGTAGATGTGGACCATTGATCCACCCTACTGCGCGATTTCGGTAACTCAGAACTCCGAGTGAATGTTGTGTTATGCTTGGAAATCTTCCAAAGCCGAAGGCCGAAGGACCGAGTGCGTGCTTATTGATCTAGAGCTTGGTCACGACCCATGGTCGCGTGGGTTGGGGAACTGAGAGAAAGGGGTTAGTGCCCGAAAACTTAGCAGAGCAGAGCTCTGAAAGAAGAAATCTGCAGGAATTCTTGATTGAACAAGAATCACAGAGAATGAAAACTGAAAGTTTTCTTGAATTAGATTTGTTTATGAATGCTATGGGATTTGTTAAGGAATGATGACCTGAAAATTTATGGTTGTCTGGACATTGTGTTGCAGAAGCTTAAGAGTGCCAGAACTGAATAGAGTTGCCACTGAGTACAAAAAAAATTGAAGAGGCACAGACTGCTTCCAGTTCCGAGGATGAAGCAAAAGGAATGGATGTCCATCTGGGATTTGAAGGATTGAACTCCAATGGACATGGAGAAGAGTTAGATAAGGAAGGGCATATGATGAAAATCATTGAACGATTGTAGAAAGATGCCCAGATTCACTGAGCAGATAGCATAAAGCTCATGAAAGCTAAGGAACGACAATGAGAATTCAACTTAAAGTTGATGAAGAGCCTGGAAAGGATCGAAAATAAATTGGATAAGGAGAGTGACTCAAGAAAAATAGGGAGTCGCAGGATCCTTGAGAAGAAAAGGATATCAAGAAGTGTTAGAAAGCATCGTCGTCACTCCCCGAAACACTCCAATAAGGAGAAAGCACAAGAGATCTAGAGTGGATGAACTGAAGGGAGAAATGAACAAGATTAAGACTCCTACATTTTATGGAGAACACAAGAAGGAGGAAGATGCCAAAACATGGTTGCTTGGCATGAGAAAATATTTCCAACTATAGAATTATTCCTCTCATGCAGAAGGAAGAATTGCGATGTGTCAACTGAAAGGAAAAGAATCCATGTGGTGGGATCAACTTGTGCAGGTGCAACACATTAGAGAGAAAGATATCACTTGGAAAGAATTCAAGAGATATTTCGAGAAGAAATACTTGACTAAAAGATACTACGATAGACAGATGAAAAAGTTATTTGAACTCAAGATAGTTTGCATGACCATTGATGAATATGAACGAAGGCTTTTGGAATTACTGAAGTATGTCTCGTTCATAAAAGATGAGACTGTCAAGATTCAGAGGTATCTAAGAGGTTTTCCACCTTCCATTGGTGACAAGATTCAGTATGATGACCCTAAGACTATGGAAGAAATGATAAGGAGGGAGAAATTCTTATATGAGTAGCAAAGAAAGAATCCTACCTTCTGAAAGGCTTGGGAATACAAGAAGAAAATTCATATGGATCAGAGGAAGAAGGGAACTAAGACACCCTTTTTCAGAAACAGTCCTCAAGGACAACTATCGTTTAGAGAGCCGAGAATGGCTGACATAGGGAAACAAAGGCCAACACAGACGCCCATTCAGTGTTGGGGCTATCAGGGGAACCACAAGTACATTGATTGTCCCCATAAAAATGGCAAAGTGAGAGTTGTCTATAATGTTCAGCAAGCTAAAACAGTGGAGGACATGGGTAGTAGAATGCCAAGGATCTACACAACCTTGGACAACAAGCAAGAAGAATATCATTCGCACATGATTGAAGTGGAAGGTATGATCAATAACCATCCCTTCACTATTTTAATTGATTCAAGGGCTAGCCATAGTTATATAGATCCTAGAGTGGTGGAAAATTTGCAATTGTCGAGAAGCAAACATGAAAATTCTTGGTTAGTGCAGCTGGCTACAGGAACCAAGAGAAAATTCACTAAGTTAGTTAAGTCATGTCCAGTGGACATGAATGGACCGAGCACAAAGTCTGAATTAAATGTTATTCCTTTAGGTTCTTATGACTGTCTAATTGGGATGGACTGGTTGGACCAGCACCATGCCATCTTGGACTGTCGTAATAAGGCATTCACTTGCTTGGATGAGGAAGGAAATCGAAAAATAGTCCAAGGAATTCCTAGAGTTGTTGTTGTCAGAGAAATCTCAATAATGCAGCTAAAGAAGTGCTACAGGAAAGGTTGTCAATTATTTACATCCCATGTGGAGGAAACATCTAAGGATGAGGTCTCAAATATTGGAGATCATGCGATGCTAAAGGATTTTTAATATGTATTTCAGGAGGTACCCAGACTACCTTTGAAGAGAGATATTGACTTCTCTGTAAACTGGATGCCTGGAGCAGCTCCAATGTTGAAAGCTCCTTACAGACTGAGTATGTCAGAGTTGAAAGAACTAAAATTGCATCTTGAAGAGCTTCTAAAGAAGGGGTATGTATGCCCAAGTGTGTCACCTTGGGGTGCCCCGATCTTGTTCATGAAGAAGAAGGATGGGACGTTGAGATTTTGTATTGATTTCAGACAGTTGAACAAAGAAACTATAAAGAACAAATATCCTCTGTCGAGGATTGATGACCTCTTCAATCAGTTGAAGGATGTGAAGATATTTTCGAAGATAGACCACAGGTCAGGATATCACTAGGTAAGGATAAAGGATGAAGACATCAACAAGACTTCCTTTAGAACAAGGTATGGTCATTACGAGTTCACAGTGGTGTCGTTTGGGCTGTTGAACGCACCCGTTGTTTTTATGTGCCTGATGAATGGTGTATTCAGGGACTATCTAGACAAGTTTTTCATAGTATTCTTGGATGACATTATGGTGTATTATAAGTCAGAGGAAGAGAATGAACAACATCTGAGGATGGTGTTGCAAGTCCTAAGAGAGCACCAACTGTATGCCAAGATGAGAAAGTGCTCATTTTATTAGGGTCAGATCCATTACTTGGGTCATATTATTTCGAAGGATGGGATAGTTGTAGATCCTGAGAAGATTGAGCCCATCAGAGAATGGTCAGCACCAAAGAACGTGACGGAAGTCAGATCCTTTATGGGTCTTGCTAGTTATTACAGAAGGTTTATCGCAAGGTTCTCGAGGATAGCTCACCCTATCACTTCCTTGCAAAGGAAGGAGAAGAAGTTTCAGTGGACAGAGGAATGTGAGAATAGATTCCAACAATTGAAGAAATTGTTAACTAGTGCTCCAATCCTAAGGATTGCAAACCCAAATGAAGATTTTGTGGTGTGCCAGATGCATGCAAAGAAGGACTGAGTGGAGTCCTTAGTCAGAATGGATTCGTAATCTGTTATGAATCCAAAAAGTTGAAAGAGCACAAAAGGAACTATGCAGATCATGATTTGGAGTTGGCATCCATAGTACATGCTCTAAAGAAATGGAGGCATCACCTCATGGGAAGGAGATTCGAACTGAGAACAAACCACAACAGTCTGAAATATTTGTTTGATTATCCAACCTTGAACTCTATACTGAGTAGGTCGTTGGAGTTTCTCTGTGAGTACGATTTTGATATCAAACATATCAAATGGAAGGAGAATAAAGTGGTTGATGCACTTAGTAGGAGAGTACACGAATTACATGCTACAACCAATAGCATGTACCGAACTGATATTAAAAGAAAAATTTTGGGGGCTGCAAATACAAATTTGCAGTACAGGGATTTGGTAGCAAAGCTACAATAAGGTAAGATGCCACAGAAAGTGGAGATTTATAAATTGGAAACTGATGGAATACTTTTGTACAAGAACAAAATTTATGTACCTAATGTCCAGGATCTTGCAATTTTGCATGAAATTCATAATGTGCCTTATGCAAGGCACCCTGGATATAAAAAAAATTTGGCAGTAGTCAAGAACCATTACTTTTGGCCAGGTATGAATAAAGAGATTGCATAATACATCGCTAAATACATGGAGTGTCAGAAGGTTAAAGCTGAGCACAGGGACCCAGTAGGGTTGTTGCAACCTTTACCCATTCCTGAGTGGAAGTGGGAAGTAGCGACAATGGATTTCATCACGGGATTGCCCAAAACAGGCAAGCAACATGATTCAATCATGGTGGTAGTGGAAAAGATTACGAAAGCTGCCCATTTTATTCCACTAAAGACTACTCACAAGGCAGCGGATGTTGTTGATATCTTTATGAGGGAAATAACAGGATTGCACAAAATTCCCAAGACAATTCTGTCTGACAGAGACCCGAAATTTACCTAAAATTTATGGAAAGGGTTATTCAAGGGGTTTGGAATGAATCTAAACTTCATCACAACCTATCATCCTAAGTCGAATGGGAAGACAAAGCAGGTGAATCGAGTAATAGAAGACATACTAAGGATGTATGTGATGGACAAACCATCGAAATGGGAAGACTACCTACACTTGGTAGAATTCGCCTACAATAATGGGTATCAAGCATCATTGAAGATGAGCCCATTTGAAGCACTTTATGGTGGAAAGTGAAATAATCCAGTAAGCTGGGATAATCTAGCTGATAGGGCAGTAGTTGGGCCAGAGTTGCTCAAGGAAATGGAAGAACAAATGATAAAAATTAAGCATAATTTGAAAGTTGCCCAAGACAGACAGAAAAGTTATGCTGATAGAAACAAAACCCACAGAGAGTTTAAAGTGGGAGAGCATGTTTTCCTGAAAGTGAAATCCAATAGAAGTTCCCTGAAGTTGGGAAACTGCGCCAAGTTGGCAGCCAGATCTTGTGGGCCATTTGAAATCCTAGAAAGGATTGGGCCAGTTGCATATATGCTTGCATTACCTGGATCCATGATTTTACATAATGTGTTTCATGTTTCATTGCTTAAGAAATATATACCTGATGCTAATCATGTAATTGATTGGAATGTGATTCAGGTGGAGCAAGAAGGTGTCCTGCAACTGCATCTTGTGCACATATTGAACCGAAAAAGAAAACAACTCCGGAATCGAGCCATAGGGCTTGTAAAGGTCTAGTGGACCTGGTACGGTTCTGAGGATGCGACATGGGAGCATGAATATGCTATGCGGGCAGAATACCCACATATTTTTTAAGATTTTGAAAATCTTGCTGATGTTGTGTAAAAGTTGCACTGAAGGAAGTGCAAAAATAAGGGGAGGGGATTGTAATATCCCCAAGGACGAGCCCTGTTGTAATCATGTTTATGAATTGTAAATCATGTTTTGTAGGCTGGTGAGACAAGTATTGATAAGTTGGTGGGATTATGTGTTTATTAGGTCGGAGAGCCTAAGCGTTAAAGGCTAGGAGCCTGTTTTTGTATATGTAATATGCAGAACATTAATAAAGATTAAACATCGTTGCGTAAAGACTGACCACGAAGAAAGAGTGATGGGGGACTAAGCTTCCACAGGGTGGGTAAGGGAAAAGGGGCTGAAAGGTTGGAAAGAGGGGCTAAGCTTAGGGGATTAAGTCCTTGAGAATAATATTTTATTATTATTCCAAAGCTGTGTGACAAACATGTTTTTATCCTAAGTCCTGAGAGAGGCAACACATGCAGCTCCAACGTGTGAAAAAGGGAAAACATCCAGCTCCAGGAAGACAAGTGTCGACCTGGATGCATGCGGTTAATAGCTGAAGCATCAGCTGAGTTGGGGGTTCATCCTCCACTCTATCATCGGTTGTCTGAAACCATGAATTCTGTCTGATCTTTGCATGCATACCCTCATGCATCTTTGAAACTCGAAGCTTGTGATGTTTTCTTGAGAAGCCGATACACCCTCTGTCTGAACCGTTGAGTCTGTGTTCGACCTATGCGTGGATTGCTTGTCATGCATCCTAAAACCAGTTACCTAAACCGTGTTGTGTCTTAGTGGTCTGTTGTTGTTTTTTGGACATCCACACCCAATTTTCCTGTTGCTCTTGTCACCTGTGAGTTAACCGAAAGTTGTTGTTGTTGTGGTTATCCTAAACTTGTGGGAATTGAATTGAAAATTGGTTGAAGAATCGGGTTGTCAGGCCCGTGGTAGAAGAGGCATGTTTTCAGGCCTATGAGCATCTCTCTCTAGGTGAGAGAGTCTGTTGGGAAGTGGTTTTCTCCCAGAGAGAGTCCAGCACCAGCTACGGAGCTCTGAGAATTACTTATCCGGTCTGTTGCCGAGACCCATAGAGGGAGGTGAAGCACCGATGGGCTGTTCTTGAGAAGGTGTATACTCTCGGGTGGAACATGCATGTGGGGAATGAGAGTCCGTGAGTAGTGGGCGTAAGAAGGCTCTTGGAGAGAATCCTTCTGGTTGCTCTGTGCAGTTTTCCTGTAACCTCAGCCTAGTCTAGGATTCCCTTGCCTTGGGTGGAGCTTGGTCCCAGCTTGGGGGTGACCCACTACTGAGCATCATGAGCAGCGTGGTCTAAGGCTAGGAGGTTCATGGAAGGTCTGCACGTAGTTGGTGGAGTTACTACACTTTCAAAGATAAGTATCTTTATGTGTTTAATTTTCAGTTAAAATGCATGTATGTGTTGCTTGCAATATTATCATGTATTATGTTACAATGATATTTATTGTTAATTATGTTTAAGTCTGAATGTTAGTAGTAATATTGGGATTACTTTGTATTGTTCATTAAATTTCATTAGTTGTGTTTATGTTATTTAATGCATGTTATATATATATATATATATATATATATATATATATATATATATATATATATATATAATAATAATAATAATAATAATTTTCCGCGTAGTAGTGTTGCCTGGCCGTGGGGTTGATGGTCGGGGACGTTACAGATATCATTATTACAATTTCGCTCAATAAATGTCAAATTTGTTTTATAGGGAATTTTTGCTTTCCGGATATGAGATTCCTCTCATAATTTTTTTCTTTCAGTAGTAAACATCAATATTCCTTATGTCCTTAAACCATTTCCATATCCAAGACCATTCTTCCTACATTTTTCTCAATTTACATGCAGCCAAACAAACTATTAGCAACTTAGCATATCATAACAATTTTTTTTTAATTTCTCAAATTTGTTTTATATAGGAAAATAAAATTTCCAGGCATGGAGTTTCTGCTCATTATGTTTGTCTCTTGTAGTTGTATATATCAATCTTCCTTATGGGATTACATCCTTTCCATAGCCAAGACCACTCTACATGCAATTTTCTCAACATTCGCCAACAAACTATTAGTACTCATGCACATTATCATTCTATCTTTGTAACATTTTCAATAGCTCAAAAAGTGATCTCAGAATTGTAAAAAACTAGCAATTCAATCACCTTTAACTAGTATTCATATTAAATATAATGAAGCTATCATTAATTATGCATTTTCAGCACCACGGGATTTTCATACGTCAATAAATAATTATCAATAAAATAAGAATCGAAGTGTCAATACTCATCGCCACATCTACACAATGCATCCCTACATTGACTCCATAATACCACATATCTATGTCATGCATTCCACCATGGTGAGTTGGAAGGTATAGCCAATGCCTCAACACGTCATCCAACCTCTTCCCAATTACTTTCCCAACTATTTGGATACCTTCCTCTTCAACCCATACACAACACTAGGAACAAATTCCTAGGTTCTCTTCAGTGT
>JASDQU010025188.1:8274-27863 GCA_032191745.1 Picea mariana
TTTATATATTCTTCAAGAGGAATACCTTTCACCACCAAGAATGAATTAGCACACAAGAGGGTGCTTAAGCCCTAGAAACCCTAGTGCCCAAGAGAGGTGTGCCACTTTTCCAAGTAGAAGTGTTTGCTGAAATTTCCAAACTCACAAGGAAGATATGATTCTACAATGGAGAACAAAGGCGTCTATTGGCTCAACAGGGCCGACCTCTCTAAGTCACTATATAATTTATTATTATTATTATTATTAATATAATATTAATATTAATATCAATATTAATTATCTTTTACATTTATTATTAAACACATTAAGGTGGGGACGACCTGTACCCTTTACATAATAACTAGGGTTACAGGTAGGTCTGACTCTTGAACAATATATAGAAAAGGATTGAATACACCCACTAGTGCTCATCCACTAGGGGCACATCCATAGGGATGCCATGACTCTTATTCACTGCATTAATTAGATGAACCGGGTCCTCACACGTTCACCTGTGCTCATCCACAGGCACGTCCACTCTACAGATATTCTTTCCCACTGCCACCGACAAGAGAATCATCTGGAGTCTTCTCATCAACTTTGCTGCTCAGAGGAGGCTATCACATCATATTCATTTATGTTCACATGATGATGTGCCCAACACTTTTGGGATTTCTCACGTTCACCTTGTGCTCAGCCACAGGCACATCCTAACTCAACAAATCGCTTTTCCACCGGATAATCATTTGGATTTCTTCTCACTCACGTCATGGAGGAGGTTATCTCTACGTTCCTGACTCTATCTCAGGCAGGAACCTCAAACCCTTCTTAGGGGATTTCTCTCAGGTTTGCAAGCTTAGAGAAAGACTCGCATAGCTACTATGTTCCACATCTCATAGGTTTGTAAGCTGTAGGATGTCTCCCATAGCTGCATTCATCAACATGAAGTATCTTCACCCCTATAGAAGAGTTGACATATATTTGGTCCGGTCCATCCTCTTTTCTGTAGAAAGTCCCAGGTGGGGATTTTTTTTTTCAATGTGAGCCATGTGAAGATCTTAATTTTAAGGGCGAGTTTCCAATCCCAGAAATCATTGAGCCAGTCACTGATATTGATGGGCCACTTTGCATTTGCAATCATTGTGTATAAATTTTTGACCGAAATAATTCCAATGTTGTCACCTCCATCCCACATCATTTAATCATTTGACTTATTGAGAAAAATTCCCACACGATTTAGTTCTAAACAGTAGCCGCCCCAATCCGTTGCCAAATCTGGTGGGAGCTCTAAGTCATGACTGGTTTTCCAGATTGTTGAATGTATTCCAGAATCGTTGGGAATGTGGGCTTGATAAAGGTAATAGATGCTCTTGTAATTTAAATGTGTGATTAATTCTAGAGAGAGAATAGAAGAGTTACCAAGACCGATGATGCGATCTAATCCAACAATTATGGAGTGGTCGGATCGTGTAATCTAGCAAATCCTTTTTGTGATCCAATGTGCAGACTTAGTGTTGATTCTCCAAGTTTGAGAGGTAGTTCTAGCAGGTGGAAGAACAGCTTGAAACCAGATAGAAACATAAGTGAAAGGAATGTATTTGTCCTCGATGATGGCACTCCAAATGCCATTGGAAGTTAAGGTGCGCCATAGAGAGCTTGCAGCGAGAGCTTGGTTAGATTTGAAGATGTTCTTGATCCCCCAACCACCTTTTGATTTTGGTTTGGCTATCAATTCTCAGTTACTGAGGTGGATTTTTTGTTTCTCCTTGCTGCCTGACTAGAGGAACTTGTAGGTGAGTGCTCTGAGTTTATCCAAAATAGAGATGGGGAAAAGTGCCATCCAGTATATTGGTTGGCCCTCAAGGACAGATTTAATAAGTGTAAAGTGGTCTCCAATGGTGAGCCATCTATTGCACCAGTGGCTCATTCTTTTTTCCACCTTTGTAATTAACCAGTCCCAATCAAATGCCTTGTATTGTTCGGTCTTTATATAATATCCAAGGTACTTGAAGCCAGTGGAGAGGTCGACAAATGAGTGTGGAAAAATGGTCTTTAGTTGATCCAAGTTTTGAGCAGTTGTATTGGCAAAGTGGAAAGTGGACTTGATCCAGTTTATTTGAAGGCCCTAGGCATAACAAAATATATTTAAGATAATGGAGATTTCCCTCCATTTAGTCAAATTGGCATTTGTCAATATAAGTACATCATCGACAAAGAAGAGGTGCAGGATTTTTACTAATCTTGAGACTTGTATCCCTGTGATCCTGCCCTCGGCTTGAATTGTTTTTAGAAGAAGACTTAATCCTTCCATGGCCAGAATGAATAGGAGCGGAGATAGTGGGCAGGCCTGTCGGAGGCCTTTGCCGCTGTGGAAGAAAGTAGAGGGTTCTCCATTTAT
The DNA here is from genome assembly GCA_032191745.1 of Picea mariana. Lineage (NCBI taxonomy): Eukaryota > Viridiplantae > Streptophyta > Pinopsida > Pinales > Pinaceae > Picea > Picea mariana. Next base: position 10,652 of record JASDQU010025188.1, read on the forward strand.
GAGCACTGCAAAGTTTGCGCTGGTAACACAGCTCATAATACAATTTAGGATGTTTTGTCGAAAGCCAAACTTGATTAAGATCAATCTGAGAAAATCCCAGTCTATGTAGTCAAAAGCCTTTTTAAGATCAAGTTTGAGTATGAGGGCAGGAATGTTTTTTTTCTTTATGTTGTGTAAGCATTCTTGAGCGGAGCCAACAACATCAAGTATTTGTCGACCCTTTAAGAACCAAAGTTGTTCAGCTGACAAGGTATGCAAGAGAATAGGTTTGATCATGTTTTTCACTGTGCAATATTCATGAGTCATCCAATATGTCCCAGATGTGTTTATTGTTTCTGGAGTTGCTTGCATATTTATGGAAGAACTTGTTATTTAGGTCGCCAAATTGAACCCATTTTAATCTACATCGCTGACGCCAAAGGGCTTCATCAGCAAGTAGTAATTTGTTTCTCTCAGACTCATAATCTTTTAATTGTTGTTGTATGTACCCATCAGGATCATCCAAGAGTTTGATTTGTTGTAGATCCTTTATGCTAGCCTCCAGAACATGTAATCGATGAGCAGCAAAACGTCTGTGATGTGAGGCCCATATTTTTACTTGCGTTTTGAGTTGTTTTAGTTTCCAAGAGATACGTTGTTGTATTCTTGTTTCGCTCTGGAACTTTATATCGTTCCACACGGCAGTTACAATAGCATTAAAACATTCCTCTAAAATCCAACACGAGTTTAGTTTGAAAGGTGTACGGAAGCGAATTATTGAAATGCCAAATTGTAGGTATGTCGGGGTGTGGTCAGAAAAGAAGGGAGTGTCCACCCATGTTCTAATCCGATTGTCCACTGTAATTAGACCTTCAGATATAAAAAATTGGTCAAGACGTTTTGATATGGATGTTGGACCCACATGTCCATTACACCTGGAAGGATCTAGGATGTCCGGTTGTAAGTCGATCAGATCATGTGACAGAAAGAGTTCAGTGAAGTAATCGGTCAGTGGGTCCTTGACTATTGAGGTGCCCCACACTTCACTGAGATTGGTAGTAAAGTTTAAATCACCAGCGATGATCAGATTTTTAATGTTGAGTAGTCCATGAAGTTCCGCTTTGTTCCAAAATTCTTTCCTGTGCAGACAAGGGCCATAAATGTTGAGAAAATTAATCGGCTTGTTGTTCCATTTGCAATTTCTAGTAAGAAGAATCCCTCCACAGCACAGGAAGGGTGCTAGATTAAATTTTATGGAGTCCCACGTAGCGGCAAGACCTCTTGAGTAACCCAATGAATTGACAGATCAAGTAAACCAGTGCATGCAGAACTTATTGAGGAAGAACCTGGCTTTCTGCCCATCTACCAAAGTTTCTTGTAAGAAGACAATGTCTGGAGGGTGACAGGTAAGAAGACGTCTGAAAGCGGAGGTTTTAATGGGCCCTCCTACCCCTCTGATATTAAGGGAGAGAATGATCATTATTTGGCACACACTAGGGATTTAATGCCTCTAAGCACCCCAATATCAGTTGTTTTTGAAGAAGAATCTATGTTGGAAGAAGTGTTATGCCCCTCCTTACGTCGGGCACTTCTCGTTTTTATAGGCGAGTGAACAAAGCCAAAGCCTTTGTACCATGTGTGTTCTTGTTCTTGTGTCGGTTCAATAGTTGTTGAAAGATCTGAATTCCCCGCCATAGTCGGTGTCTTGAGAATCGTTTTCCCTAGGTAAGCAGGCAGTGGGATGGGTGAGAGGACAGATTTATAAGATAGGAATAGTGAATCCAGCAAGTCAGTGATTGTATTTTCCCCTGGTTGGGATTGATTGGTGCCAGGTAGGAATGGTAAAGAGTCTTGAGCAGTGGGAAAAGAGTCTTGGCGCTTGGAATCCAATGAGGGAAAAGGGGGTGAGTTTGTGGTGGTTATCCTTGATGTAGAGGCCCTAGTATTGGCTAAAGTCGAGTGGGCAGAGGTTGTGTTGTATGAGCTGTGTGGGATAGGAGTAGTAAGAGTTTATAGAGATGTGTTCGCGATGGAGGGTGCAGGTGTTATATGAGTGTTTGTGGTGGGAATCATAAGAGGGGAAGCAGGTGGAGAAGGAAAGCCTTGTGGGGGAAGTGTGTGGGGGTGGTTTGTGTAGGTGGTGGGTCGTGGGGGTAATAAAGAAGAGGAGGGGTGCAAATCGGGGCTGCAGGTAGAGTATTGTTGTGGAGGGATAACTAGGTAGTGTGAAGTTGAAGGGTGGTTGGGACCAAGTGAGGGGGCAAGAGGAAGTCAAGAAGTGGCCGTATCCAGGTGATTTAATTCCCAAGAAGTAAGTGAGTTAAAAAGAGGAGGGTGGATGTATTTAAGCTTACTAGTGATTGTGCCGGTATCAACTATGTCTTTAGAGGCTGAAAAGTTTGGATATAAGGGGTGTGTATATTCAGCTGGAGAGTCCATCCTGGTGGCCAGGTAAAGCATGGTTTCCTCATCTTGTTCCTCTTCAAAGTGACCTGTGCAGGCCTTTCTGAGGTTTCATGTTTTCCTGCAGAGAGTGCATCTAAAGGGGATTCCAATATAGTCCAGCTTTTGTCTGATGAGATGGCCTCTCCATTCGATGTCTATGTTCTCTAATAGTCCGTCGTGGATATCAATCTCCACCATGACTTTTGCCAATTTTTTATCTGAGTTTGAAGAGATTATTGTTCCACAAAGATGTAGCAACCCAAAGCGTTGCCAATGGAATCCAAAGATTTTTGGTTCCATAAGTGTAATGGGAGTTCTAGAAGGAGGACCCAAAAGTGTCTGTGTTTGAAGTAGTCCATTGAAAGGTCGAAGTTGGTCCACCAGCGTTTGAGCATGAGGCTACCTCCGTCCATTGCTCAGAGGCACTCAAGAATGTATGAGGATTCCTCTAGTTATTTGAAGTGAAAACAAATCCATCCACGAGTCAGATGAGTGATTTCTGGGTCATATCCCAGCAATGGCCACCAGATTGAGTGCACCCAACGGGTGAGTTCGGATCGACAAAGGTGATTATAGGAGATCCGTCCCACTAATGCATAGAGACTAAGGGATGCATAGTCCTCTAATCCGATATCATCCCCTATCACCATTTTTGTTTTTGTTTTTTTTTAAGTCCAGGCTCTGGTTTGTGGTTTAAGAGCTCCTAAGGGACTAGAACCTGTTGGACGATAGTGTGAAGTCAGACGCGTTGGTCTCCTATGAGATGCTAGAGATAAATCACAAGGGGGGGTATGAAGGAGAGTAGGGGTAGGCAGGAGTGGGGGGAGAGGTCCGGTGTTATCTTGTGTTGTGTTCAAGGATGAAATCTGGTGAGGCGGGTCTATATCAAAAGTTGTGGGAACAATGGGTTCAGTACAAATAGTTTTCGGAGGAGGTGGTTGGTAGGAAGAGTGAGGTAAAGCGGGGGTCTAGGGGTCAACGGAGGTAGGACAAAAGTGGGAGGGCCCAATCGCAGAATAAGCGTGTGATGCTAGTGCACCCATCATGGAGAATAGGTCCTCACTATTCTAGAGGGCCTCGTCAGCAGCGCCCATTAGCACGTTGACTTCATTCTCCAGCATTGTGTGAATTGAGGTAGTGTTAATATTTTGGAAGCCTGAAAATGTATGGCAGGGTTATAATGTTGTGGGGAGTAGTACAAAGTGTTCAGACTAATGTGGGGAGGGAGTTGTGCGCAGTGGGAGGTGAGTAAAGGGGTGAGGGGATGCACGATAAGTGACAAGTGTCGTAGGTTATCCGGGAATGTAATGTCGTTTCAGGGTGGGGTGTAGCAGGGTTTGATACATGGTTCATCCATGGCCGCCTCTGCAGTATTCACATTCCGAATCAGGTGGACATTCCCTCCAATTACATCACATGTTTCCACTATGAATCTGGGGTGAATTTGTGGCATTTATTTCAAAAGTTTAACCTTAAACCAAACCAACCAAACCAAGAATAAAACCAAAATGAACTCCAATATAAATATCCACGCCAATTTTCCATAATAATTCCAATATTATAAATTTAAACCAAAAACTAAAATGGACAAAATTCCAAGCAAAATTCCCCAATAATTTTAGAAATAAAACAAAAAAATTACTAAACTTAAAAATAATGGGATAAGAAACTCCAAGCTAAATCTCAACATGAATTTGCAGTAATAATCTTAAAATTACATAATCATACTAAAAACAACATAACGTTGAATTCCAAACTAAATTTCTACACAAATTTGTGATAATAATCTCAAAATATAATCTTAAATTAGAAATAAGAAGAAAAAAGATGAATTCCAAACTAAATCTATAAATAAGAAGAAAAAATATGAATTCCAAACTAAATCTCCATGCAAATTGAGCTGTAAACCATAAAATAATAGAAAGATGAGTACAGGGTCAATCTTCGCACTAGAGTGTTGTAATATTTTTAAAATACAGCCTTTAAGAACATAGAATTAAATTGGAGAGGATTATCACTTTATAAATAAAATTAAAATGAAAAACAAGAAAAGGAAACCCACCTAAACCTCCATGTGAATTTTATCTACATATTTCCAAAATTTTAACAGAAAATAAACAAGAAAATTAATGGACTTTATCTAACATTTATTTATCTCTTCCAAAAATGGAAGCAAATGAAACATTATATGTTAAAAAAACTCCAACAAACAAGTCATGTTTCCATATAAAAAAAAAGACAAAGAAAAGCATAGTCTTGCTTGTGTTTTGTATGTTACATAAAAATCAATCTCCATGATTTTACATCAAAATCATAAACAATGTAAATAAAACTTAAATGCTTTGTGTTACCCCCCAAGGCTAGGGGTAACTAAGGAGATTATGTCTCGAGGACCATAGGTAGCAGAAATGGAGTGTCGAGAGTCATGTTGGACAACATTGCCTCGAGGGTCCTTCCTTTCATGAATGCCTCATTATTCATCATCTAGTACATAGCAGCATTCACCACATCATCTTCGTCCAAGAAGAAAACAGGTCTTTCTCCACGGGGTAACAAGTCTGGTATCATGGTAAGTGTCATTTTAATATTTAAAGCATTTGAGCATGTTGCAAAGAATCTTTTCTTGATTGTAGAACGTTTTCCTAGTTTCACCTTGGTGAGTGACATGGTCTCCTAGTAAGTAGGTCTCCCTTAGGAAAAGGGTTGCTACTAGGTAATTCTTTGAAGGGTCATTGTATCATTATTGCCCATACCTACCACCTTCCATCATTCTACCCTCATGTTTCTTTATCTTTTGCATCTTCAGGTTCATTAACCCAAGAAGGGATTGTACCTCATTTCATGAGAAGAAGGGATTGAAGGCCCAAAGGTATTGTATCTAGCAAAAGATAAAAGCCAATCATTATCCTTCTAGATGCTCATCTTTAGGTCCTAGGAACAATGAAATGCTTCTACAAAAAATGAAGGACCTGCAAAATAAATCACATAATTAATAAATGCCCCTCTTGTCGAGGAGGTGCATTGCGGTGTCTTTTATTTTCCATTGCACATGGCACTCAATGTATCCTAGCTTCAAGTGGCATGGCGACACTCTTTACTTTCCCTTGCATATTGTACCCAATGTTCAGACTCTAATAAATTAAATGACAAAGGGTTTGGAAAAAGGTTGCAACGTGCATGATCCATATTTTATGAGCAGAATTAAATGAACACAAATTATTTTTATTATTAACACGGAGACACAAGGAACAATAACAAAGATACAATAAAATCGGCTTCTATTCAATAAATAAATATGTCGAAACTATAAAATGTGGATTGAAAACAAGCTTGCTATAATGGTGGCGGCTTATCTCTGAGAAGAGATGTGACGGTTGTGCTCCTTCGCAAGAAGATGATTACAATGAGGCTCTGAAATCCTTTTTACAATAAACATGAATGCCAAAACCCTAGACATCCAAAAACCTAACCCTAGGAGATGAAGCGCCAAAATTCATGTGGTCCATGTTGGGGTAAGTTAGTACATCAACTTCCTGGGGTCGTAACTTTTGCATACGATCTTCATTTTAGGCACACAATAGCCCGTTGGAAAGGTATATCCGAGGAATACACATTATTCCATCAAAATATGACTCTATTTTCAATTTGACTATGGTGATCCCTAAAAACGTTGTTTAGGGCCTCAAAACAATCATGGAAGTTCAAGACCCGAAAACTAGGAAAAAAAATGCCAAACCGAAAAACTGCCAAGATGAGCCAATTAGAATAGGTGGGTGGCCACTGATATCCACCCAGATAAATCCTCCCCCCTTACGAAGCAATGGTCTCCATTGCATTTATTTCCCCCATCATATGAGGAAATTTATGTTGAATTTGGCCCCGAGTGAGCCACTTGCATTGGTGCAGGAGTTGCCCTACTTTGACAACCCGATAAAGTTGGATCCTCTGTCAGCAAGTGCCCTTGACCTATGTGTCCATGATATGAGTAGTGGATGTTTGTTCCATGCATTCAGGATTGATCTTTATTGATTTCAATTGTTCTGCTATCTCTGAGGTGTCCAATAATGGTGGAAAGTATTTCCAAAGGAGATCCACATTGAACATTGGGTGCAAGCCAAGGAAGGGGGGAATGTTGATCTCAAAATCGTTGTCACCCACATCCTTGGTGATGGTGTAAGGTCCATAATGGAGTGGACAAAGATTCTGATGGGGCCCTGTAAGGCATTCTTTCTACAAGTGCAACCAAACTTTATCTCCCACTTGAAACTTGTGTGGCACCAAATCTTGATCATGGCGTTGCTTGTACTTGGCATTAGAATTTTGTAAAATATCTTGAACCTGTTGGAGGATGTGATGGATTTGCTAAATAAACTAGGTGGCTTTGCCAGCTTTAGTTGGAGCATGAGATGCATCTGCCTGGGTAGCCACAAGGGGTAGTGCAACATCCATCGGACCCAATGGTTGAAATATCAACCCCACCTGAAAGGGGTTGTGGTCAATTGAGCTATGTATGGATCTGTTGTAGTTGTGATGAACATAGGGAAGACTCTCATCCCATGTGCAGGGGTGCTTGGAATCATACATGCATAGGATATGCACGATCATTTGATTGATGACCTTGGTTTGGCCATCTGTCTAGGGGTGGAAGGTAGTGGATTTGGTGAGCTTGGTGTCCAATAGTTCCCATAGGCTCAACTAGAATGTGTTGAGGAACTGACTGTCCCGATATGAGATAATGGTTTGTGGGATTCCAAAATGTACCCACACTCATTCAAAGAAGATCTTGGCAGTGGCCTTCATTGTGATGTTCTTCTTACAGGCGGCCATAATCATCATCTTGGAAAAACGATCAACAACCACAAAAACAGAGTCATTTCCCCGCTTGTTGGACGGAAGGCCCAACATGTAGTCCATTGAGATGGATTCCCAGGGCCTGTCAGGAGTAGGCAGAGAGGTGTACATGCCTTTTTTCTTAGTGGTCATTTTGGAAATAACACAGGCGGTGCAGGACCTGATATACTTGCTGACATCCTATCGAAGTTTCGGCCAGTAGAAATGTTGCTTCAACATTGCCACTATCTTTTGTACGCCGAAGTGTCCTACCACTCGATTGTAGTGGGATTCCCAAATAATGTTCGCTCGCTCGCTTGATGGAATGCAAATGGCACAACAGCCCATCCTAAAGATGGAAATTAGTGACAGTTGTGTTTGCACCCAACATCTAGTAAGTGGTGGTGAAGTCAGGATCTGTCTCATAGAGGTGGAGACATCTAGAGGTCTCATGGATTCAAGAGTCTAGCATCGTGGTGAGTGTTGTGACTAGAGGTCGGCTGAGGAAACCAATGACCCGGTTGGTACTTCTTATCTTATACTTGATGTTGAGTTGGAATTGTTGCAAGTATGTAGACCAATTATGATGGCAGTCATTCTTCAATTTTTTTTGTGTCTCCATGAACTGTAGTGGCTTATGATCAGTGTGGATGATTGTCTCCTTCTCGAGAATGTAATGCCTCCACTAGCGGTAGGATTTCACAATGGAGTACATTTCTTTTTCGTAAGTAGGGTACTTACGGACGACATCTGATAGTGTCTCACTATGATAGTCCACGGGGTGTCTGTGTTGAGTGAGAACTGCGCCCACAACATAGTCTGAAGCATTTGTCTCAATCTCAAAGGGTTTTTGTAAGTCAGGTAATGAAAGCACTGGGGTTGAGCACAAGAGTTGCTTCAAATCATTGAACACTTGTTGTTGGGATAGGTCCCACACAAACTTTGTCTTACCACCACCCTTGGTTACTTCGCTGAGGGCCCATGCAATATGGGAGAATCCCAACACGAACCTGTGACAGAAATTGGCAAGACCTAAGAAGATCTTAAGCTCAGTGAGTGTGGTTGGGGATGGTTAGTCACGGATGACCTGGATCTTGGCTGCATCCACATGCACACCATGTTCATCAACAATGTAGCCTAGGTATTGGACCCTGTCCATACCGAACGAACATTTTTCCATGTTGGAATATAGCTTGTGTTGTTGCAGAGTGTGCAGAACCTGTTGAATATGTTGCAAGTGCTCCACCCAAGTCTTGTTGTAGATGAGGATTTCATCCAGATACACCACTACAAAATATTTGTTGAAAGGTCGCAAGATATTGTTCATCATTCACATGAAATTCGTTAGGGAATTTGTCAAACCAAAGGGCATGACCAACCATTCAAAAAGACCTTCGTTTGACTTGAAGGTAGTCTTCCACACATCTGTTTGTTCTATTGGGACCTGATGGTAGCGAGACTTTAGATCAATATTACTGAAGCATTTGGACCCCTTGAGTTGATCAAGGAGATCGTCGATTCGGGGTATCGAGTATCAGTTCCTAATTGTGATTTTATTTAGGGCCCGGTAATCAATGCAGAGTCATCATGTCCCATCTTTCTTCTGCACCAGCACGATTGTGTTTCCACGAGGTGATGAGTTGGGTCGGATGTACCCCTTTTGGATCAGTTCTTGGATCTAATGCTTGATCTCCTCATTTTCTAACAGAGAGTAGCGATAGACTGGCCCATTGGGTAGCGGTGTGTAGGGGGTCATATCGATGGAATTCTTGACTTGATAGTGTAGAGGTACCCCAGTAGGTGAGGAGAATATGTCTTTGTATTCTTCCACGACCTTATCCACCTTTTGTTGTGTGGAGAGGTCGACCACGAAGGCCCTGGATGTGGCTACAATTTCTCGCTCACTCTGAGAGAGAATCATGAAGAATACAAACTTCTCGGTCTGAGAGATGACCTTCTTGCATTGCTTGGAAGAGATCAAGGAAATGGCACTAGGTGGAACTACCTTGGGTATCCTATAGAATTTTCTCCTCAAAGTAATAATAACACTGGGAGGCCTAGGCTCATATACAACAAGATGTTTTCATAAATAAGGTTGGCCCAAAAGAACATCACAAACTTCAAGGGAAAAACATCACACAATACCTCATATTTGAAGGGATTGATGTCATCTGATAGGCGACACTGTTGGTTGACACGAAGATTTCTTCCTTGGCGGAGCCATCCGATGGTGTAGAGTTGTGGGTGCAGCGTTGTCGGCAAGTCTATCCACTTGAAAACCTCTGTTGAGATGAGGTTTTTCTAGCTACCACTATCAACGATGAAGTGCGACGGGGTGCCTTTCACCCACATCTATGAATGAAAAAGGTGTTCGCCTTCCTCTAGATCACCAGGTTCATCGAGATGGATCTTGGTGGTAGCGACTGTGCCACTAGGTTCCACATCAATGATTTGTCTCCCCTTTTCTGGTTCTGACTCAGAGTTGGCACCTATATCTGATTAAGAGGATTTCACCTCAGCCACCAATGACTTCTTTGAGCAGCAATCAACAGTGTTATGTCAAGAGCTCTTATGGAAGTCGCACCACTTCCAGGTATCTTTCTTCATCTTTCCACTGTCCTTCTTTTCTTATGGCTTAGACTGGTTGTCTTGAGTTTGTCCATATTTACTCTGCCATTTTTTTTTGCAAGTTGGGGTTGCCTTTGTTCTGCTTCTGCTGTGAGGGGTTCCTAGACCCGAATTGTCGCATCTTTTGTTTAAGTTTTTGCTCGATTTTGATGACATATCGATAGGCCGCGCCCAAAAATGAGATGTCAAGAAACTCCATTTCTGCATGGATATATCTATGTAGACCACCGCGATACTTGAGCACCAAATGTCACTTAGACTCTTTGATACTCAGCTTGGTGCACAAGGTATGTAAGATATTTGAGAACTCTAGCACTGCTTGGTCCATTTATTACCGCAGTGTGGTCCATTTTGTATACAGGTCGTCGTAACTTCCAAAAAGCTAGTATTGTTTCTTAATATCATCCCTAAAGGACTCCCAGGTGTGTGCAGTTGTAAATAATGAGGGTTCCTCTATTTCCTTTTGCTCACAGAAAGTATCCCACCAATATTTGACATGGGGAATGGCTTTGAGGAGTGCAAAAGTAAACTTTTCTCTATTCGAAAAGTTATGGACAGAAAAATACTCTTCTAGCAGATTCAACCTTCAAATATAGGAATATCAAAGTTTATTTTTACCTTGAAGGGGGCGGCGCCTCCACTCAAGGAAGGTGCATTGTCTGTTGGTAGTTGTTGAAGGATTTGCGCGAAACTATCCATCATCTTGTTCCTTTATTGTGTGAGGGCTTCCTCGAGCAGAAGTTTGAAAGGATCTCTTGTCTCGTCATATTTGTTTGCTCCATCCATGGAAGGTTGTGTGGGCGTGCAAGATATTTTTTCCTCAAGAGAAACAAGCTCGAGACCCAACTCTTTGTACCCTGACCTCGTTGGGGATATGCACTAAGAACGACAAGGAGCAGACCGCTCCAATACCACTAATATGGATTTTATGAGAAGAACTAAATGAACATAGATTATTATTATTATTAACATAGGGACACAAGGAACAATAACAAAGATACAGTAAAATCGACTTCTATTCAAAAAAAAAATATGTTGAAACTGTAAACTACAGACTGAAAACAACCTTGCTAGAATGGTGGTGGCTTATCTCTGGGAAGAGATGTGACGACTGTGCTCCTTCATAATAAGATGATTAAAATGAGGATTTGGAAGCCTTTTTACAATAAACGTGAATTCCAAAACCCTAGACATCCAAAAACCTAACCCTAGGAGAAGAAGTGACAAAAGTCATGTGAGCCCCGTTGGGGTAAGTTAAAACATCAACTTCCCAAGGTCGTAACTTTTGCATATGATCTTCGTTTTAGGCGAATGATAGCCCATTGGAATGGTCTATCTGAGGAATACACATTATCCCATCAAAATATGACTCTATTAACAATTTGACTGTAGCGAGCACTGGAAATGTTGTTTAGGGAGCCCTAGAAACATTGTTTAGGGCCTCAAAACGACCCCAGAAGTTCAACACCCGAAAACTAGGAAAAAACTGCCAAGATGAGCCAGTTAGAACAGGTGGGTGGCCATTGATATCCACCTGGATCAACACACCCTCTACAAATGCAACCATAAATGAGACAATATCAACCCTTGTATGTCAAGGACTCCATACCTAGAAGTTTGGCCCAAATCCACCTCAAACTCACTACATGAATTAGATAGGTTTTTCTCAAGAATCATCCCTTAATTTGGGGATTGGTTTACCCAAAGGGCACCATGACACCCCTCCCATACCTAAATTAGAAAAAACTTATAATTTCTTTGAGAATTTGTTTAATTTGAAAAAGGGGGGTTTGATGCACATGTTTGGGTGGTTCTTGTATTAGATATGGATTACTTGGCATGATTCTTGTGACTTGTGGACCCTTGGAGGGTGCATCTGTTTGTCTTTGCAGGACCTTTCCCGATGGACAAGTATTTGTGAGGATATGACTTCGTTCAGAAATTCATGAGGGATTTGGAGCCCAAGGTTGGATGCTAGACCCCACATCTGGGGCAATTTTGTGATAAATGTTTGCACCTTGAAGAAGGAGGTCGTTGCCTTTGGAGGCACCTTGGGATGACTAGACGTTGAGATTCCACCTCTCTCCACTTGGACAATGGCCTTTGGAGGCCTAGACATCATCCTACTAGCACCATGACGACATCTAGAGGGTTGGGGTTTGATGTAGGTGATGATTTAACACTTGCCATGGAATTTTGGCACATGTTGGCATGATGTATGGTCTTTGGAGGCCCAACGTTCCACCCTTGAAGCTAAACATCACCCTAAGAAGGGATGACATCACCCTTTTAGGTTTTCTTTTTGTAAAAAATCGAATTTTTGTAATTTGAAAGGGAAAATTAACAAGTCGGACCTCTTGTAAAGAGACATGACTTTTGGATAAAGTCTTTTGGTGGCCAGGATTTACCATATAAGTATGGCTAGCCACCATTTCATTTTTCATCACAACTCTCTCTCACAAGCGAGACTTGGTCTGAAATTTTTGCTATCTTTGGCATCATTGGTATATTTTACTCATACACTATGGTTTGGAGGACAAGTGTGAAGATTCTTTTGCTGATTTTTTGGTGGAATTTTCTACAAATTAGGGTTTGTGCTTGGTTGATCTTGGTGAAGTAAGTAAAATCTGCAATTTCATTTCATCTATTGGATGTTTATGGTGAATTTACTTGTTCATATTGAAGGTATATTACTTGTTTAAACCTTAAGAGATGAGCATAAGTGCTTCCTCCGCTCAAAAGCCTAATCCATTCATAGATTGGTGAAGGAAATCCTACCTAGATTAAGCTCCTAAAGCCCTAAAGTGCTAGCACTTTAGGAGTTTTATTCTAAGGTTTTGTTGTGACATAATCAAATAATCTAAGAAGGAATAAAGATTTTTTAAAGCAAGAAAGTACTTGCACTTTAGCAACTTCTTCTTTTCAAGGTTTGAAATCTAGGGCCCTAATGTGCTAGCACCTTATAATTTCAATCCCTACCTATTAGATATCATTATCATTATTCTCCAAACTTATTAATTGCTATTATAAAATACTCCATAGCCCAAAAGACGCTAATCTACCTCGTTTCTAGTGAAGAAAGTGACCAAACAACTTATTTTTATCATTCTCTCAAGCTATCCACTAACATTTCTAACTCTAAATTATCCTAATTCGCTAACTTTATTGTTGTTGTTGCAAATAGTTTCTACAACAATCTAAATAAACTTAATTTGTTGCATACTTCACTCAACTAGCTAACACACTCATAATTTGCTTGAAATAGTTGCTAATTAATCTACTTAATGTATGTTAAGTTTTCACCGTCTTTCATGCAATTTTGATCTAATTTTCTTATGGTTGTTACAAAACTCTAATTGTCATTGTAAATTGTTATATCACTACAAATTTGTACCAGATATCATTAATTTTCATTTTCTATTGTCTCTTGAGGTTTATATTGCATATCGGTACTTGGAAATATCATATGCACGCTATAAATTGTTCTTGTTCCAGAAAGGTACCTAAAACTCTTTCAATTACCTCAATTTCATAGACATAGACGTTTGACTTAGGTAACCAAGAGAGGGGGTGGTAAGCTTAGCTACATTATCTGCACTTTGATCCCTTGAGGTTATCAGGGACACTTCCTCTGTTGTGGACATCTCTCCATCACTAAAACGTGGGGATCTCTTACTAAAGTGACAATGGTAGGATTTCTTGTAGTTACGCAAGATTTGACTTACTTGTGTTGGGATTTGAACAAGTACAAATCATGCGATAACATTTATGAACCATTGTTGAGGAGAATTGAGTCAGTTTTCCTTAACAACACATCTTTGGTAAGTCTTTATCGAAGCCCTTATCTTACAATCTTACCTGGCAACTCCATCAAGGGTGATTCCCTCTCCTAGAGGGGTTATCTAGCAACTCCACAAATCCAAGGGAGGTATGCCAACCCTCCTAAATATTACAGAAGAAGGCCTCCTCACAACTCTCCCATGGTAAAAAAAATCTTTGGGGGAAACCTTCCTTTGAAAACAATGGCTCAAACTCAAGCCCAAATTCAAAAACAATGAGTTTCCAAGCTCTTCAAACCATTATATATGTTAGCCATCCCAGGACACCCTTGACAAATGCCTGCAAAGTATGAGAAATGGTTTCCCATATTTTCTAGTAATGATGTGGTCACCCTGAGGAGCATATGAGTAATTTATGGGCCTTCTTTCAACTTAATCCCATGAGTGATGATGTAGAAGATTTAGTGATGAACCTTTTCTCTGCCACTCTTCAAGATGTTGCTATAATATGCTATGACATTCTCCCCGATGCTAGCATCAAAACCATGGATCAACTAGAAGAATTTTTTCTTAAAATATGGATATTCAAAGAAGATCCAAACATGTTGTTGACGCGGCTCAATGAGATCAAGAAATCTGAGAATGAGACTATTAGGGAGTTCCACACCAAGTTTGAAAGGTTTTTGCAAAAAATACCTAAGATTCATCACCCTTTAGGAGATTACCTTATCTTCCTTTATACCAAGGCATTTTCTCGGAAATTTGGATTCATGCTCAGGGACAAGGGCCCAAAGACAATTCAAGAGGCTCATGAAATAGCTACAAGAATCGAGGCTAATCTGTCATCATCCAAGTTGGAACCTTTCTATGTCCCAAGAACCAAGGTTGATATTAAACTGAATATAGTGCACAATGTTGAGACCACCGAAGATATTAGTGTTTCCATGGAAAGACTTGAATAGACTTTGGATGGCATAGCAAGAAATCAAACCTTGATGATGAATAGAATTAAAAATTTGGAGAGGGTACAATAGAAGGCTCCCAAAACTCCTTTCAAAGGACAACCTCAAAATCCGGGTCAAGCATACAAGCCTTGAAATGAGCAAAAGGTGCATCACTCTCGCTCCCTCAAATGTTGTAGATGAAACTCCTTAGTGTTTTCAATGTAGGGATGCACATTGGGAGCATGAATGTCCAATGAACAATGGATACCTTGATCAAGTGAACATTATGAATTGTGTCTTCTCTAAAGAGCCACAAGTATGTCTCAATATCACACTCAAACAACATGAAGAAGACATAAAAGAAGCAGTTAGGAGGGCTAGGATGGAAGTTATAAACAATTTAGATGAAGATTCAAGGGAGAAGTTGGAGAGGAAAGAATTGCAAGTCTATACAAGACAAAAGAAATATCCTCGAGACCCTCCCACTAACCCTAAGATTCTTCAACAGAAAATTCCACCTCCACCAATGAGTAGGCTTCTACCCAATCCTACTTTGCCAAAAACCGATAATATTGACTTGAATTTTGACTTAGAATGTGTCTTGGAAAATATCAATGTAATAGTGGCTTTGAAAGAAATCATTAAGATCCCTTCAATGAAGAACATGTTTGAGAGATTATTCAAGGTACAGAATGAGCCGATAAACCACCCTATAACGTTGCAAGTAGATCATTTCAGGGTACAATATGATGATCATCCACCATTCTTTATGTCACTCCAAGTAAATAACAAACACTTGAATAATTGTATGCTTGACTCAGGTTCAGGGGAAAATATGATGTCACTAAAGGTAATGAAATAGTTGGCTTTAAAGACACCAAGACCTTAAAGAAATTTGTGCGGCTTCGAAACCAAGGCTATTTCCACTCATGGTGTGATAGAAAATGCAAAGGCCCGCCTTGCCCGATATCCTGAGATAGTTATTCTTATGGACATTGTGGTGGTCGGAATCCCTGATGTATGGGGCATGCTCTTGTCTAGGAAGTTCATCGCAGCATTCGCTCGTATATTTTATCCGGAAATTATTAGATGTTAATTTATTTCTTAAGTATACATAAACATCCAACTTGATTCGAAAAATATGAATTCACTTACTTATCCAAAATTCATTAAACCAATGAATAAATTGTGAGAAATTGAGTGAAATAGAAACAACAAGAACAAGGCACATTACACAAGTTGTTAACAAAGTTCACCCATATTGGGCTACATCTCTGAGTTTGCTTCCAAATGAGAGACCGCTCTATTAATGTTCAAATGCTTGATACAATAATGTCTCTACTTTTGTTTTTACAATGACCTTCTAAATTGTTTCTCAAACCCAGAAACATAGGTCACCACTAAATTCCTCTCCAAATTCTAAGAAAAAATAGTATAAACACCCTATATTTTTCTCAAGGAACTCTATGCCACACAAAACGATGCACTATCAAAATATTAGTACCTTCTTGGCACACATTTCGATGCACACACGTTCTCCTTTTGGCACAAATTTATATGCGTGTGGTGCATTTGTTTGGGCATCGGTTTAAATAGGGCTAGGTCGTCCAATCGACCCCTTATATGCTCAGGCTGCATTTGTTTAAGGTTAAATGCAAATTCATGGTGGATCCAACAAACACACTGCATGTGGCACAACGGTGGGAGCATCTGGTTAAGGTGTTGGAATATTCCTCGAATATTCTCATGGAGGTAACGAGTTTGATTCCATCGACTTAAATATTTTTTGGATAAGGCCATATTGGCCTTCTCCAAGGTGCCATGTGACACCAATTGGTTGGCCCACATGGCAGCCTCTCATTAGCCACCACTTCCAACTCACTATACGAACCTATTGACGTGTCTACACAGTCACCCTGCCAACTAGACATACGGATGCCATGTGGCAACTTCTAACCGGTCAACCTGCCTATACAGATCTTCTGCTTCGCTGCCACGCCACTTTCCAACTGGAATCCACTTGGCGCACCCTGACTGGTTCCATATTGTACGACCTGTTGACTGGGTTGCTAACAGGGCTTGCACATCATCCATATGGATTCCACGTGGAAGTCGATTACTAGTTAAAATGGGTGCCAAATCGATCAAATCTGGGTGACATGTGGCAGACCCTCATGTTGCCATGTCAACATGTTGACGTCACCTATCCATGTGTCACTTTCTGAGCTTGCCATTTGTCGTACAGATGCTGACATCATCCTGCCACATCAATCGTACGGAAGGACAGATGTCATTCTCTAATTCGTCCAACTCACTGTATGGATGGCCATGTGGAAACCTGTGCGCATGCCACGTGTCTTGCTATGTTTGACTTTTTTATTGTTGGTCAAAATCTTCAAAACATCATAACATCTTCATACGACGTTCGTTTGAGGTGATTCACGCGTCGTTGGAAATGTAATGTTCCTTTCCAAATAGGAGCTCCAGAGAGGAGGCTTAATGGTCTAAACCGCCTCGTTAGACTATAGCCAGGGACAAAGAGGGGTAAACAGGGTTACTAGAGGTCACTCCAGTCACAGGTGTTATATTCAGAAAGTGACATTGAGC
>JASDQU010025189.1:0-11246 GCA_032191745.1 Picea mariana
TTAACCAAATCTATGGCTAGTACACTTGCTGAAGGAAATGAAATCTACAGAGGACAAGGTGTTGTGATTCCTTCCTGTCTGAGTAGGAACCCTTTATCCAAATCTCTGGCTAGCACACTTGCTGAGGTAAATGAAATCTACAGAAGTCAAGGAAATTGGATTCCTTCCTGTCTGAGCAGGAACCTTTTAACCGAACTTCTGGCTAGCACACTTGCAGCAGTAAAAGAATCCTACAGAGGGTATGATGTTCCGATTCCTTTCTGTCTGAGAAGGAACCTTTAATCAAATCTCTGCTAGCATAAATCATCACACAAGATTGCTGATAAAAAGAATTACAAATTCCATTCAATAAACTAAGACAGAATCAGTAGTGTTTCAGCAAAGCGAAATTCATAAAACAGTGTTTCAGCAAATGACAGTTAAACAAAGCATGAACAAAAATTATACTAACACACTTCTAACTAATGGGTGAATCTTGTGATGAAGGTGGGCCCTCCCTTCTCACAAGATTCCCCTGAAACAGGAAAGCTTAGAGATGAATAATCAAAGCAGTCTTATATTCATTTGTCGAAATATCACATTACAAACTGAAAGAATAGAACACGTCCCGCTTCTCTGGAGTTGCTTCAATACATCAAAACTTGGATATCTTGAATGGTGATTTCCTCTGATTTAAAGAGGAAATCCCTTCGATACAATCATTAAAATACATCTCAATCCTATCCTAGATCAGATCTTCTTTCTAAATCAGCATAGGATTTCCTGGTTTCACGCAACCGAATGCTATTATAGGAACTGAACGAGGTATTGTTGTTACGGCTAGTGTAACAGCTTTTTCTCATCGTTGCTGATGTTGTTTCAGCATCGCAATTCATGGGCTGGTTCAGCCACGTGAATTGCGCTTTGACTGTGTTGACCGCTGACTGTGGCGGCTTCCTTGTGTTTTAGCATCGTCGGTTCTGGCGGTTTCTTCTGTGTTTCAGCATCTGCAACTCTCGACTGTATAATAGCTCCGTGTTTCAGCATCTTGTGACCTCGGACTATGTAGCAGCTCCGTGTTTCAGCATCTGCGATCTCGAACTGTGTAGCAGCTCTGTGTTTCAGCATCTACGACCTCAGACTGTGTAGCAGCTCCGTGTTTCAGCATCGGTTCTCTGTTTCAGCAATAGGCCTTGAATGCAAATCTGTAGTTTTGGACACTTATGCATATCTAATCAATGGTTAAGTACAAAAGTGATGTAAAATATTATGCAAAACAGATTAAGCATATAGTAATGAGAAAGGACGTTGTATACCTTTGAGATGATCAGACAAAGTGATAGTATAGGTTCAAATATAGGTGAACAAGGGTATAATAATTGCAAAATTTATAGGCAAAAAGGTGCATAGTGTGGTCCTAACAACCGTGATAAGCCTTGTTACAGTGGGAGATCCATGGTATTGATTTTTTAGGTGAAAAGAAATGGCAATCAATTCAAAGATGGAGATAAAGAAGATTAATGGGAAATTTTTTGAGCTGTGGAATCTCAAGATGGAAGATCTATTGGTGGTCAGGGATCAATGGATTGTGGTAGATCCAGTCACTACAGTTACAAGAACTTCAACAGATGAATGGAAAAAGTTTGATCAGAAAGCAAAGAGCACAATCCAACTGTGTCTCTTAGATTCAGTATTACTGAATTTGTCAGAGGAAGCTACATCCAAGGATTTATGGGATAAGTTGGAGAAGTTGTATTAGTCTAAGTCCATAGTGAATAAAATATTACTAAGAAATAAGATGTATAACCTAAGGATGAGAGATGGAGACTTGGTGGTAGAGCATTTGAACGCCTTCAATACTATGGTAAGTCAGTTAGTATTTGTTGAGATTAAAATTTCAGATGAAGATAAATGTATCAGTTTACTATGTTCTTTACCAGACTCGTGGAATAGTCTAGTTACGGCCATAGATATTAATACAACTGCCTTGAAGTTTGATGAGGTGGTCTCATCCTTGTTGTCAGAGGAGATGAGATAGAAGAATATGGAAGGACAGAGCACAAAAACATTATTTGCAAGAGGAAGTTCCCAACAAAGAAATAGATCTAAGTTCTCAAGTGGGAGATCTAAGTCTATGGGTAGATCTAAATCTCCCAGAAAGTTCTTAAAGGTATGTTGGAGATGTGGAAAAGAAGGGCATGAGAAGAAGTAGTGTAGACCCAAAGTTGAGAAAAAGAATGGATCTGAAGAATCTCCTTCTACAGAAGAAAATACCTCTAAGGAAGAAGGAGGGGATTTGTACTTGACTTCTTCAAGCACACTTGTATATCACGAGGCTTGGTTGGTTGAATCTGGTGCATCCTTTCATATGACTCCCCATAGGGAGTGTTTCTGCGAATATGAAAGGTATGATGGAGGTAATATTTTCTTAGGTGATGATTCGGCAACCAGAATCATAGGATGAGGAAAATTCAAGTTGAGGCTCATAGATGGAAGGATTAGAAAACTTTCTGGTGTTCTGCACATCCCAGGTTTGGCTAGAAATTGGATTTTTGTAAGAAAAATAGATGATGCAGGGGTAAAAACAATATTTGAAAAGGAAACCTGTAGGATGGTTCGAGGAGAAATGGTGTTGTTGAAGGGAGTTTGGTTTGGAACTCTGTATAAGTTGCAAGGAAGAAATATTAGTGATGGATGTAATAGTTCCATTGTTCATGATATTGGAGTTGAAGAAGAAAGAACTCCTATACTCTCTGGAGAAAAGGTTATGTTGTGGCATCAAAGACTGGGGCATATTGGAGAGAAGGGTCTTCGACTACTACACGGTAAAGGTATGGTTGGAGGTATGTCTAAATGCTCTCTGGATTTTTTTTCTTTGAACATTGCCTATATGGGAAGCAGAATCGTGTAAGATTCCCCTCTGGTGCATCGAGGGCAGAAGGAAGTTTACAGCTAGTTCACAGTGATGTTTTTGGACCTGTGTTAGTCCCATCATTGGGAAAATCTATGTACTATGTCTCATTTATAGATAACTTCTCGAGGAATACTTGGATATATTTCCTTAGGAAGAAATATGAAGCATTTGACAGGTTTAAAGAGTTTAAGGCTCATGTTGAGAATCAAAAAGAGAAAAGAATTAATGTGTTGAGGAAAGATAATGGTGGAGAGTTCTATGGGAATGAATTTGAATAATTATGTAAGAAGTTTGGTATAGAAAGGCATAAGAATACTCCATACACACCTCAATAGAATGGATTTTCAAAAGGATGAACAAGATGCTAATGGAAAAAGTAAGGTGCATGCTCGGTGGTGTCAGGTTAGGGAAAGAATTCTGGGAAGAGACAGTGAGTACTACATGTTACCTGGTCAACAGATCACCCTCATCAACGTTGGATGAAAAGACTCCACAAGAGGTATGGACTGGTAAGGAACCTTCTCTCACACATATCAAGGTATTTGGCTATGATGCATATATTCATGTTCCAAATGAAAACATGAGTAAGCTAGATAAGAAGGCTGAAAAGTATATCTTTATTGGATATAAAGATAGTCTCAAAGGTTATAAGATTTGGAACCCAGAAACTAAGAAGGTAGTGTATAGTCGAGATGTGGTGTTTATAGAAATGAAGGATGATGTTAAACATGAAGTCCTACCAAGTAAGGAAGAACCAGAGAAAATAGAGTTTGATATAAAAAATGATGAGTCAGACTCTATAGAAGAACAAGAATCAGAAGAAGAAGATCCTCATACTCTAGTATTGAGGAGATCGGTTCGAGAAATAAGGCTATCGGAAAGGTATACTCCATCTTATTTCCATTCAAATTTTTCTTTGTCTATTACTGATGATGATCCTAGAACTGTCATGGAGGCAATGGATTCAGAGGATGCGAATCTCTAGAAAAGGAACATGGAAGAAGAAATAGAATCGTTGGATAAGAATGAGTCTTGGGATCTAGTGGAGTGGTTGACTGGAAGAAATCACATTGGAAGAAAATGGATATTTAAAAACAAGTTGAATGCACAAGAAAAAGTGGAGAAATACAAAGCTAGGTTAGTAGCAAAGGGTTATTCCCAGGTTGAGGGAATTGATTTTGGTGAGATTGTTTCTCCTATTCCAAAGTTAACCCCTATAAGATTTATGTTATATGTTGTTGCTACATTTGATTTTGAAATAAGACAAATGGATGTGAAGACAACATTCCTACATGGGTATCTGGAAGAAGAAATCTATATGAAGCAACCAAAAGGTTATGCTGTGAAAGGAAAGGAGTTGGTGTGCAAGATGAAAAAGTCCATGTATGGTTTAAAACAATCAACAAGGATGTGGTATCAAAAATTTGATACTTATATGTTGGTACTTGGCTTCACAAGAAGCAAAGAGGATCACTATGTGTATTTTAAATTAATTGGTGATCATTTGACTTATTTGGTCTTGTATGTGGATGACATGTTGCTGATAGGAAACAACAAGGAGATTATCTAGGATGTCAAAACTCAGTTGTCCTCTAAATTTGACATGAAGGATCTCGGTGCTTCAAATTTCATTTTGGGCATGGAAATTAAAAGAGATTGGAAAAAGAGGAAACTCTGGTTAAATCAAAGAAAATATGTTGAGACAATATTGCAAAGGTTTAATATGCAGGAATGTAAATCGATCAAGGTTCCTATTCCTATTGGTGTAAAGTTATCTGCGGATAAGTGTCCCAATACACCTGAATAGGAGGAGGACATGTCTCATGTTCCATATGCGAGTGAAGTTGGCAGTTTGATGTATGAAATGGTCTTTACTAGACCGGACATTGCACATGCAGTGGTAGTTTTGAGAAGGTATATGTCAAAACCCGAGAAGGAGCATTGGACAACAGTAAAAAGAGTTTTTAGGTATTTGCATGGCACTGCTAGCTATGGATTGTGCTAGGAAAGAAGACTAGGATTGGACAGATTGGTCGATATACATGGCTTTGTGGATGCAAACTGGGCTGGAGATCTAGATTGTAGAAGATCTAAAACTGGGTATGTGTTTAACCTGTTTGGAGGAGCAATAAGTTGGATGAGAAAAATAAAGGATGTAGTGGCACTTTCAACTGCAAAAGTTGAATACATGGAATCCACTCATGCAAGCAAGGAAGCATTATGGTTACAAAGATTTTGTTTAGGTATTGGGTTGGTGGAACAAGCTGTAAGGATAGATTGTGACTGTTAGGGTGCAATTTTTCTGGCAAAGAAATCAACTCATCATTCAAAGACAAAGCATAATGATATTCAATATCAATTTGTGAGAGACATGGTTGAAGAAAATAAAGTATCGTTGATGATGGTGGACACTTTGAAGAATGTTGTAGATTCATTAACAAAATATGTGAGCACTGAGAAGTTATCTTGGTGTAGAGGATCCATAGGNAATGTTGGGTATGTGTTATATTATTTGCATGAGTAGTACTATTTGAGCATTGCACCAAGGTTCGGGGGAAACGCCCCCGAGAAAAATTTTTTTGCCTCGAAAAATGTGTCACATATTTAGGTGGTTTTTCAGCACATGGTTTCTTTGCCGATGGTTTTCTATCTTCGGTTAATTAATTAGGGTTGTTGACTAATCCAGGTCATTGGGTTAGGGTTTTGGATGGATCTGGCTCCTATATGTATATTGTATTGTAAACAATGTAACACAATGAAAATATAGAATATGCTAGTTTTCCTGGTTTGGGTTTCCAGGGGAAAAATCTCTGTGTAATGTTTTTGTTTTCCATTGTATCTTTTTTGTTCTTTTACTGATTATCTATTTGCAGTAAATATTGTACAAAGTTAAAATCAACAAGAATATTACACTAAAGCAATTTGGCAATAGTGAAAGATTATTCCAATATCTTTCAATGGAATGCCTTTATTAATAGTAAACAATTTTATTAATAGTGAACAAATTTCAGGGTTTTTAGGATATACAATTATATATACTAATTTTTCATTGGTGTTCTAAAGAGATTTTAATCCAATTTCTAATTTTTTTTTACATAGATATCATACATTACTCAAACTCCAATAAATGCTCTGCACTCAATCCTTATGGAATATTACACTTTAGCCATTTGGAAATAGTGAAGGATTACCCAATGTCATATTACACTGCAAGCAATAGTGAAATATTACCCATTGTCTTTCAATAAAATGTCATTACTATTATAAAAAAAAAATTCTAATATCTTTATGATGATAAATCTACACATAATTGTTTTCACTGGTGATACATAGAAAGACTTTGAACCAATTTATCCCTTTTCCTTAAAGGACAAATACATTGTAAATTTTAAACTGCAAAAGAGGGGAAAACCTTATGCATTAAATTGTAGGGTATGCATTGAATTGAAGATGATTTACTATATCTTTGGATAGTATATGAGCTATTAGATATATGTTCACAACGATCTATGTACCCATTTAATACCCCAAACTACAATAAATACTTTACAACTTGATTTTTATTGATCTAAAATTTCAGAAAATTTGTCAATGTCTTCAATATAATGACTTGGGATGTTGTTTGCAAATGGATTATATGATTGTGGGAATTTTATTCCTCCGACTTATGTGAATATTACCTTGTGCAATGGACTCTAACATGGTGTTGACGGGCGAAATTGACCGTCTGTCAACTGAGAGAGTGGAACCGGTCCGGGGTTGTCTAATAACCCAAGCCGTTTGGAATGAACCATCCTGAAGGGTTTAATGGCTCCGCTGGACGCTCTAAGGTCCTAGGAAAACCAAAGAGAAAACTAATCTACACTAACTAATCTAACTAAAACTAATAAAACAGAGTAAACTAACATAAAACTAAATAAAATAAACTAAACTAACTAAAACTAAATACAAACTAATACACTAATCTAATTAAAACTAACTACTAAACAAACTAACTAATCTACTATTTACAAACTACTAACTAATTAACTGTCTAACTACTAATTGCAATATAACTTATTCACAAAATATACAATATTAACAAAATATAGATTTAAATAAAACCTGGAAAACTCATTTTCTTTTCTGCCCTAAGACAGAGATATATATTTTTGTTGATTTTTATGATTTTTATGAACAAGAAATAAAACTTACTGAAATTAAACAATCTAATATACTAACTACACATATTCTAACTAAAATAATAACAAATATACTAAACAAATAAACAACAAACAGACCTGGAAACGCTCCAGGTTTGTTCTGTGTATGATGACTTCGAAGCTGGTCGGAGGAAGGAAACTCGCACCGGGTAATCCAGAAGCTGCTCGTAAACGATAGCTGCAATGTTCTTTAAGTTGGTTTACAGGACAAACAAGACATAAAAAATCATAACAATTATATAATTTATAAATCTCTGCAATAAGGGAAACCTGTTATGCAAAAACTTATACTTAATAATTCAACTTATGAAGAAGAGAAATCTGTCATTCACAAACTGAATCAAGCAATTACTATGTTTTTTATACACTGGAAGAAATCAGATATGGATTATATGGGTTAAATCATATCATTTGCAAAAGACTAAGATAGCTAAAGTAGTCATTAACCAAATGCAAATTGATACACATGAACACAAAACAAAATATTGATATTATGAAAAGCTAAAGTTGTCTAGCAGAATATCAAATTCTGTCTCAGTCTGTATTAAAATTCCATATCCTTGTTCTCCCACGAATGAGGATGATCATTATTACAAAAATAATAAGTATTTATAAGTCTCTCCACAGGGTAAAACCTCCCTGTGGATAATATCAAACTGTTTTACATAATCTAGGAAAATATCCCAAAATCAACTAAACTAGGAAACTAAAATGCAAGTAAAATATTTCAAGTATCCTCTAACTGCTCATCAAATCCACTGCAATTTCGAATTCATCTGCAATAGACCAAAAATAAAAAATTAGAAAGATATTTTATTAGCAAAACAATAAAAATTTGATCCTACAGACTTAGCTACAGAATCATCTGATTCTGTAGCTAGTCTAAAATAACATACAGGATCAGAATCGAAATCAAATCAAATATTTAAAAATAAGTAAAAACAATTTTCTTCCAATGATCATTTAAAACGAATTACTCAAGATTCCAATGATTTTATCTTTCAATATTAAACATAATCAAAAGTGATTCAATCGAAAACAGGGGTAAGAATACTTTGTTTTACTGTTACCATAAAATCGGGTCAAACAGTGACAAGACTGTTTCATATCCAAATAAAATTGATAATAGACCATATCGTATGTGATACGATCTAATCCAACACAACCTCTTCCAATCGTTATAGCTATAATGATATAACAACAGATTCAAATTGTTCAATGGAATACACAGATGGAAAGAACTGTTTCGATTATGTGCAAACGAAATCATACGTAACAACATCGACCCAACCAAATTCGTGATAGATTTCTTGCACAATCAACATACAGGATTGATTAATTGTGATCACAATATTAATAGAATCAACATAATTTATAATTGCAAACTGGGCAAATAATCAACACAAATCACGACTGAGTTTAATATGGAAATAGATCGTGAGTCTGGATATAGTCTAACTCGTTCTACAAATCAAATTTAAACAACATATTCATTGCAATATGGATCCAACTGATAACATGGTGGAACTAACAACAAACCAATGTGAATTAATCGGCTGAGTTTATAGCATATTTTTTATGAATTTAATCTATTCACGATCTGGGTGAATTTGTACAGAATCATGTTGAAAATAATCCAAACTGTATTCATGTTAGTCAAAATCATATGAGACATAAAACCATACAATTAACCATATCAAAACTGTTACCAATCATAGCGTATACATTATAACCAAATCGAATTGAAATGTGATTGCGTTTAAAATTGAAGTATGAGAAACAACTTGTGTCTAGAATAGATACAAACGACTTCAATTGACAGCAAAGTATCCATTTTAACTCAATAAATCAAATAAAATTTACACCAAGATCCAACAAATCGATGAAAATCCAATAAAGGCTAAACTAGGAAAACAAACTTTCATTAATCAACGCAAAGCTATGTACAGAGTGCATATAATGTAATAGAGCCAATCAATGCTGTGAACAGAGCTATCCAAAACCGAATTCGAATTCATTATATAAATAAGCGATATCAAAACATACCTGTGTGAGGCTGCTCAAATTATGCCAACTTAGAATTCACGATCGTTGTAGCTGATTCCACATTTTTAAACAAGATGGAGCCTGTCGTCCTTTGTTTTTTATCAGCGGCTTGTAGCTTAGCCTTTTGGCTGGTAAGCAATGCAACCTGGTCCTCCAAAGAGTGAATTCTCGACTGTAGAATCAGA
Organism: Picea mariana; assembly: GCA_032191745.1. Lineage (NCBI taxonomy): Eukaryota > Viridiplantae > Streptophyta > Pinopsida > Pinales > Pinaceae > Picea > Picea mariana. Next base: position 9,327 of record JASDQU010025189.1, read on the forward strand.
ACATCAAGGTAATACCTCTCTAACCACGAGCTGCATTGATCACAGGGTGGCACTGTAGGTTTAGACATAGCAAGAGAGGGTTTAGCTAAATGACCAGGGTTTTCACAAGGCAGCTTAATGCCAGGGTAGTTAGGGTCGTTTTGTAGGCAAGGGGCTAGGTTTGTCACAAAGTCATACGAGTGTTTGGCACACAAACCTTCCGAATAGGGGTATTCGTTAGCCAAGAAACGCTCAACTTCCAAATCAGAGTCCTCACTCAACACAATAGGGTTAGGATTGACAAGGGGTTTCGGCTTGTTCCTTGCCATTCGAGAAATTAACGAGGCAGTCTTTTTGCCTTTGGAGTATACAGTGGATTTTTCCTTGGGATTTTTTCCCACAGGCTTACCAATCTCGCCATCCTTAGTCACAGAGTGGGGTAGGTCGATAGGTGAGTCGGGCAAGGGTTTAGGTAGCAGAATGTTGTAGGGTACTGAGGGTACAAACTTGTCCTCGCTCACCACAGGTTTGTCAACCTGTGGAGTGTTCAAATCCTCAAAATCATTCCGAGCAATGAAATTGCTCCAACAATCACTGTGTAGACTCAAATGACAGACCACAATAATCTTAACCAACCCATAGTGAAAAAGGCTACTATCAGCCTGGTTCCTTTTGTATTTCTTTGACATCTTAAACAGGCTTTTATGCAAGTAATAAGGCATATTAAGCTGATAACCCATAAAGACCATAAGCAAACGAAGGTGGTGTAAGAAAACAAACCCGTACCGACCTTCGCATGTGATAAACTGTTTGATTATCATCAATAAATCATGCCAACGTTGTTTAAGCATCGTTACTGGCAGACCTTTATCACATGAGGTAACTTTAGGCGACTGGAAGAGAAGTGTCCAAGGGACCTCTTCTACTTTGCAATTCTTCGACCATCGTTGTCCAGTGGCAGGCAAACCCGTGGCAAGACTGATAAACTACTCGTCAATTTGCAATTGAACATCACCGACCTTGGCTCGACAGCCATCAAAGGTCATTGTGAATTGTCAAACTACGCAGAGGTTAAAACCCTCAAATTTCTGTATAAACGGGAGCCACCCATTTTCTTCGAGGTCACTGTGGGCACTGTCAAACATCAACAGAGCCTTGCTCCCATTAGGTTCATCTCTCATGACTGGGGCCATGGTGCGAGAACATGGTAAGGGCTTGATTCGAATTTACCAATGCACAGGAGCAGAGTCATTTTCTCTAACAACAATGAACGATCAAAGGGGGAACGCATTAATGTGCACATGCGAGGGTGGTGGAGTTATTCACCGCCATGCATAATAGTTATGGCAAAGTACAACCGACGAATTCCACATCTGTTCAATCAATCATAACATAGTTTAAAACCTTATCATTCGACCAACCAAAGAATCAAACAGTGGGTGTTATACCAATGCGCCATTAACCATAGTTTTTCAAACCAATGTCATTCAATATAAAATAAACCCCAAATGTTAACCATGCGCCATTGTATAAATGTTTAATCAAAAGTTTTAAACCATTGCGCCAATCGATATTTATAAACTTTGCAAGCCGAGAGCCATAAAAAGATTATCATAAGGATCACATTATATATAAAAACAAAAATAAGTGATGACTCTTATGCAATTCATAAAATCAAGTATAAACTCACATGCTCAATGCCTCATAAATTTAATAAAATCAAGTTAAGCAATCAAAGTAAGTATGTCCAAAGAGCATAGTTTTAGAAGTCCTTTTAGCCATATAACGATAAACCAAAGGTAAGTGCCATAGAAAATATCGATAAAAAGATAACGACAATTCAAATAGTAATCGAAATGTGACCACGAAAGGAGAAGTTTTCACGCTTACAGTCGTGAAAACTAAATGGATACCAATTTGCAAGTGTCGCAAGAAATGAAA